>JXSR01S049224.1:125627-136146 GCA_000969725.1 Ophiothrix spiculata
CTAACCACACTTGAATACAACTGACTTCAGAAATGAAGATCACGTGCATATTTACATCTGTCAAGATCAAGATTATTGCATGTGTAGAGTAAACGAAATGATTGGTTAATTAGCCTGTGCGTAGAATGTATAGCAGAATAAATTCCTTTATATTGATAATGATCAATATGATTGTACCAAAAATATTTGTTAAAATGACTAAGGTAAATAACTATTATGCTTGGTTTGAATTGATTGAAAAGGTGTTTCAGAAAATGTTAGGAATGATAAATGACTACTTACATCTGTCGAATTAAGTGTCGGAATAAAGTTAATCTTTAAGGTGCATCAGTACTTTTTATGTTGTTAGTCTATTGTTTGCTTATGTACAACTTTCTTAATTGAAAGGAATTTTGACTCACTAATATTAGTAAGAAAAGTTCAAGTTTTATATTTAATAAGATGATACCCTGGAAATGATATGCGATTTGATTGCGTGCACGATAATAAATATTACAACTGGCGAAGATGCCAATTATGGCGTGAGAATGCATAATTACAAGTATCGCGCGAAAAAATGTAATTTTTCTACACTTCTTATAATTAACTTAACCAAAATTACCCTGCTTTATCAAACAGATACAAAGCAGCAATAAACACAACAAAGATGAAAGATGCAAACAAAGAACATCTGAAAAACAAAGTCAATGTGGATAGAGATTAGTTTTGACACAATGTGTTAAAGTCCTTGGCAGTACGGAAGGAGTTAGGCAGACTGTCCATTTATGAGGAGATGTAACAGAGAAGGCTCTATCACCAGCATTCTTTTCAGGGGATGGAGTTTCTAGAAAATCGGTTGATGATGATCGAGTTTTTATAGCAGCAGGCCGAGATCTTATTTGGATATAGTCCTTGAGGCTCATTCTCAGATAAAGCGTGCAACTTTGCCGTTTTGGTGTCGCTCATGTTCGTGTTACTAGTTTAGCGTTGTTAAGCCTATTACAAATAATTTGAGTGATCTAGTTAATACCTTAAAGTCACATCAGTAACATGTGTGAAGCTAAACATTTTAGCATGCCAGGAAAGTAGATAACGATTAATCTGAAAATGCAAAATCGTTACTTTTCCCCATGTCGCCAGCCATACTTTTTACGTTTTATGTGGCCCCGTTACTTAAATATTCGGGTATTTCAAACGCAATGCATATTTTTAATAGCCCGTAATAGGTATTAGTAATGACATATAAAGTTTAATTATATTAAGTATTTAATATGACATAATAGCTTTTTAAATCATGTCGCCAATATTGCAAACAGATACGAACCAAATTCTAAAATCGATAACAAAGTGTGAAAATCAATATGTTGATGGATGATTCCGCATTAGATTTATCAAGTAAACTTCAGTCTTGAATAACATATATGTTATATAGAATTATATATTTACAGTAATGATTTACAAGGATATTAATATCAAAAAACCCCTATGTGACTGTCACGTCGCAACAGATACGAACCACACATTTTGTCGCCTTTTCGCAAAACGCGGTACACTATGAGCGAAATAATACACCACAGTGTAGTATGTGTAGAGCTTCTAATTTAGTGTAAAGATCAAGTTTGTAAGAAAACTAATTTTCTCAATAATAAATATTTAAAAAAAGATTCCAACAGATACGAACCAACAGATACGAACATTAGGTATAGGGAATACAATGGTTAAAAATCAAGTATTTTAAAAACATATCCCATGCACTTTTTCTCCTTCAGAAGCCATAAGAGTTTATGATTTTGTATGTTTTTCTTGAGTTGTTAGTAGTCGAAATTTCAACATTTCTCTAACCAAAGTTGCACGGTTTATCGGAGAATGATCCTTGAAGCAATTTGGAATCAAACCATGTAGCGCCTTGTACACTAAGCAAAGTTTCTTAAAGATGATCCTTTTTATGATATCTTATAATAGATTATTCTTTTTAAAAATACTTTTATCTACTTACGAAGTTTTGCAAGTAGTTCAACTGTATGTACTTTTTTTAGTGCTTTAGATAAAATGAATTATTTTACAAGGTGTCCTAAAAATGATTACATAAAGTGTAAAAGCATTTCTACAATGCTTAAATTTATTCAATCGTCTTTATTTGTTAACTTTGTCAATGTTTTTGAAAATCATGGGCAATCCTTTTAAAAGTAAAAGTCCGACACGCCTTACCCAAGCCTTACAGGATATTGACTGAGTCACGTGACTTATCCATCACATCAAGGTCACGTGATTCATTTCCCGATCCAGCGTCTACCAGCACAGCGCACCAATGCTGATGAAGATTTCGGGTGAGGTTCGATAATGTCAATTCAACAGGGTTTTTTTCTTTATGATCATGCGGATAAGTTAAAACATATCCATACAATTATTGAAAATTATAGATCTTATAAATTTTCTCTGGTAAATCAAAATCTTCCCAACATAAGTAATTGAGTGCAAAAATGATATCATATGCAGGGAAGTTCCGAAAGCCTAACGTATCACATAATGTACTGATTAGTACTATCTATACTGATACGTGACAATTGTTTAAATAATCTTTCTTTATCCAAATGCTTTATTTCAGGAACAGTGAAATTGACCAAAATACTAGGGACCTTGACTTGATTTTAAAAGATATAGCATTGATAGAATCAAAAGCCTATTTAAAATCAGAATAGGGGTTTACCAGAACTCCTACTATAGTGACATTGACTCAGCCACTATACAAACAATAATCATTTTTTCAATTATGAATGGTGAAATCAATAAAAGGCTTTCTTATATTTTGTATTTTTAATCCATTAAATATGTGACTTAAGCTCAAATTTATAGCTAGTTAAAAGATTTACTTTAAGTTGGCGTTATTTTAGCTAATATGTATGGTTACCAATGCATGAAGGACACGCGACGTAGAGGTGCCCAAGCAATTTTAGCAAACACAATAGCAGTTATAGTACTCATTTAAATGAGAACAAAATCTAAATATCTGGCTAGCCGTACATGTAGGGGATATTTTTTGCAAGAAAGGAAGACACTAAGTAACGACTTGCCATTCATGCTTTAAAGGAGTGGGTTTCGTCGTGCCAACGTTGGTGAATAAAGGCCAACGCCAAGGTATCAGTAGGGTCATTCCAATCTCAAATGTCACAAACGTTACCAAAATGTTACACGATCCTGCCCTTGAATTTGATTCAGCTTGAGTTATCTTCATGGGCTGCTGTATACCTGGAACATATCCAAAGCTCATTCGAATTGAAGGTCAAGAACATGTAACATTTTGGTAACGTTTGAGATTGGAATGACCCAATAGTTAGTGACCAAACAATGATTACACTACACTATTGTAAATCCTGACCAGTTAAACAGTTTACGTCTCTAAAAAGTTTGTAATTAGTTTGATTTCTATTGCATTTACGTGGTTAAACGACTAGTTAGTTCAAGGTGTAGCATAATTGAATAGAAAACGGTGAAAGCAAGTTTGGATCTATCTTGTTCAATCACTTTGGTCATTTATTACCAAATATATCCTGATTATGACAAAAGTGCCAAATACAATATTGATACTCAAAGATCGTAGGGTGTTAATGAACTAATAGGCTATCAATTTATAATGATAGGCATGAAACGATATTTAATAGATTCTATATCATTAATTTGATTATTAGTTTGACTAAAAATGATGCGTTGATAAAATACCAATAATAATAACTTAATTGTGATAGAGTAATGGGTTTATGTTACATTAAAATTGATGTCCATCAAAATCGAATTACACAAAACGTTTGAAAATTTGTTTGATCATAATGGGAATTTAGAAATCACTTTCAGGAAAGTAAATTGTTTCTTCAAATGATATTTCGTCAAATAGATTTCATACAGGGGGGGGGGGGCGAATACTACAATAATATACTCGTGACATCATTTATATTTACTAGTACATGTATATTGGTGAATTATATGAGGAAGTTAAACGAGGTCATTATTCTCTTTATTTTTTATTACACACCACCATATAGAAACGAATCTAACACGTCAAAACACTTCGGAAGACAGTCAAAAATATAAAGTCATAGTAGACGTGAGATAGGTATGGGCACAGAGCATTCAAGTGAAATCAAATCATGTTTATTTCCATCAAACATAATAATGAAAACATTTTTTCAACAATATAAAGACAATTGATGGAGGAGGGATAATGGAAGGTATATGCCTGAAGAGTATTACCCCTCCTTTACAAAGGAACAAAACAATGCGTTAGAATTAAAAGAAAAAATATATGCATTTAAAGCAACACATGAGCCACTGGTCAAAAACGAGGCGTATGTATCATTAATGTCATATTCCTGAGTGACAAAAATTTCTATACTATTACACGGTTGCTCATATACATGTATATAGTTGGAATAAAAAAAAATATTTTATTATGTAAAGGTCGAGTTATGAGAAAGTTCTGGAAGCTGATGTTGCTCTTGTTCAGATTCCGTAGGTAATCTAATTGAGTGTGAAATGGAGCTTCGAATGTGATCATTTTTCTGTTGTTTCCCCCTACCAGTACATGAGAAAAATGATCACATTCGAAGCTCCATTTCACACTCAATTAGATTACCTATGGAATATGAACAAGAGCAACATCAGCTTCCAGAACTTTCTCATAACTCGACCTTTACATAAAAAAATATATATACTTTGACAACGCCTGGGTCAAGGTCACTTCACTACTCAAGTTAAGTGGTCATATATTTATCTGTAATAGAGTGATAAGCAGGTGATTAAATGTCTTGGTCATGCTTGACTGGAAGCAAAACATAAAATGACCCTTCAACGGCCGCAATTGATAAAAATAGGGTTGCGGTTCCCTGACGGTGTGTGACATCTTAAGTTTAACCATTTTAATAGATTTTAATAAATTACCTATCAAATCTGACCAAAGGCTACATAGGATTTCAGATATTTTCTCATAAATCGACCTTTACATACAAATATTTTCATTCCAACTATATAAGTGTACTAACATTGTGTAATCAATTTGAAAAAAAGAACAAAGTTCTTGCTTGAATACTTAAGATTTGGTGAGTTTTGATAGTCCTTTGGACATGTTATAATATTAACATGTTAATGATATGTATATGTCTTTGATATTGAAATAAATGAAATCTGAATATGAGTCTGAATCTGTTGCATTTGGAATGCTATTCAAGCAACGAGGACTTGAAGTATATAAGAAAAATTTTGATTTTGTAGATTTAGGGGAGATAATTTTTCTTATGTCGAGTGTTATATGCGTGCATACTTTATTAACATTCATAAACATATTGTCGAATAATTTTGATAATAATCCACATTTTGTTGTTGCTGTACATAAATATATGCTCAAACTTTTCTCGTTCATTTGAAAAATGTCAAGAATATTGAACATTTTAAAAAGAGGTTTAGTGTTACTGAAATGAGAACTGTGTGATATTATTCTTACTGTTCTTTTTGGCAGTTTATGACGTTTTGTTTGGTATGCTTTATTAGTTGGTTGAAGGTGAAATTAGTGAAAATGGCTTGAAGGTCTGTCGATTTTGAGATACATGATGAACATTATTTTCAACATTTTCATTCGTTTAGTAGAAAATGTGCTAAGTTGTGATAGAGCCATGTAAAATAAAAGATTTTTTCAAATTAATCTGAGCTTACCACTTCTAACTCGAAAAATTGGACTAAGCAATGGTTTCTTTATTTACAATCATTTGAAAAAACATATATTCTGCAACGTATGCTTGCAAAATTGGGATTCCAAAATGCTCATTTTGAACTTAAAACGGATTTTTCTAGAAAGTTCGCAGACCAAAGTTTTAAAATAACATGTTCGTTATGTATTTGGTTCTAACTTAACAACTTTAACTCGGATTTATATACACATATTTAAAATAAGCTTTCTATTGTTAATATTCCATTTTTGGCCTAACTACGGTTTCCTTAACTAATCTTTCATAGGTGATATGAAATAGAATTTGTGTAGGATGAGGTAAATTTATGATATCCTAAAAAAATAAAAGACTAGTTCAAAATACACCTCGCTGTAAAGAAATACTTAAATTCTTAGGTTGATATCGTTTTTAAAACTATTAAAGTGCCAAATATTTACTACGTATATTTGTTAAGGACTTTTATATTAAAATTCAGATACTTTTTTGCAGACACCTTTCAGCATCTCGTAATAATTTGCCATTATCATAGCGAAGTTAAGACGAGCAAATCAAGATAATTGATTTTATTTTAATAAATGTTATGAGTATATTGTGACATGGCTATTGTCCGACGAAACATCGTCAGTCCAATATGTCATCAGGTCGACACTTTTAAGTCCGAAAATGAATCAAATAAGTTAGTAATGCGAAGGTAAATTCGGGAGTCGTCCACTTTATCAGTCCGCAATTTCATGACGTGTTTTAAATGACAAAACACGTCACCATTCCGAAAATGGGAAATAAAACAAAACAAACAAACAAACAAACAAGCATGTCATCAGTCCGAAAGCTAACGGTGGGTTTACACTGCGACGACTCCTCGTTGACGGAGGGTAACGGACTCGAAAATCCGCACAAAATTGTGGACGGCAAGTGATGACTATAGATGAAAAATCTAAATTTGCTGACGGACGATAAATAACTTCAGCGACAGCCCGACGACAAATGTCGAAGGGCTGCCGAAAAGAGCGGAGACTTACTTACAAACTTTGGCTTGGCGTTGGATGACAACTTCTCGACGATGTCTAATTGTAAGCAACGTAGTCAGACGACTTGCAGCGACCTTTGCATACATTAAGTAATGGAGGCTGACGACGGATCATGGCAACAATAACATGACCTTGAAACCGGTATCAGAGCATGTATTTTTGCGGGTGGAATAGTCTACTTGACAACG
Organism: Ophiothrix spiculata; assembly: GCA_000969725.1. Classification (NCBI taxonomy): domain Eukaryota; kingdom Metazoa; phylum Echinodermata; class Ophiuroidea; order Amphilepidida; family Ophiotrichidae; genus Ophiothrix; species Ophiothrix spiculata. The sequence goes on from JXSR01S049224.1 coordinate 132,537, forward strand.
ACTACCAACGGAATTGTGAGGACCTCTAAACGACTTCAATCGGCTACAAGCAGCATACCCTGGAAAAAAATCGAGTACAAAATAGTACAACATTCCTGAGGTGCACATTTGGAACACAATTATAGTACGGTTTTAGTACAAATATAGTACAAATTTGTTGTACTCGATTTTTTCCAGGGTATAGAAACGTCAAAAGAACTGAAGGTTGCGTTGGCCAACGAAACCAGTACGACATTATAACTAATTAAATGTTATAACAACATTTTAAAAATCACAACTGAAAGCGACTGATAGTAACGACAGTCTTGCGGATTGTGTCAGCGTTAACTGACGTTAACCATGTTAACTAACAATTACTGGCGGTCAATTCAAAACTACCACCTGTAGGTCTCCGTTGCTTGTCGTTACCCCTTAGTCGTCATATAGTGTAAATCTACCTAACTTCATTTCGTGTATTTGCTCTATTCAAACGCCTAGAACGTGAGAAAACAATGACATAAATGGTTTCAAAAGTTTTATTGAGATTTAGTAACTGAGGTCTATATTACTCTATGGTGTGACAAAAATGAACATCTGATGTACCAATTTCAAAGGTGTCATAAATTTCAATCATCGTATCTAATTTAAAAGCTTAGTCTATTTCGCCGCCATGTACGAATTTTACACGAAGGGACTAAATGAGTTTGATTAATTACGTACCTTGACTCTGTGCCCTGAAATGACAGCCTTGTGTTTACATGCACAAGAGCCAAAAAAAACCAAAAAAACCCTCCTCGGGAAAGCAATCAGTCAATGGTACACCTCGTATTTTTTGTTGCCACTTCCGTTCAGAATTTCTCATGGTGTTAAATTTTCACCACTGTGTTAAATTTTCATTCGGAATGTACATTTTCAGTTTAATTTTGTTCTCATGGTGTAATATTTTCGACATTGTGTAAAAAGATTTACCAGTGGTGAAATATTTTCGCATCACTGCATATTTTGCAATTATTACTCATATGTAGTAATGTATTTTGATAATTTATAGTACATTACTTTAAATGGTAAACGTTGTTTTCAAACAATACCATAATTAGCTTGGTCTTTTCATTAAATTTGTAATCTGTCCTTGACAGGTACTGTGGATTTTATTTCTAAGACATGATTTGCTCACCACTTAATATTTCTCCAATGATAAAAATTTCATTTGGAATGTTTGTCCCTGTATGATTATTTTTTATTCTAATTGGAGTATTAGCGGATTATTCGATCGTAAATATTGCCTAGAAACTCGAGGTAAATATGCAATCAATTGTCTGGATTTTGCAATTGGTAAAAATGCCGAGCTGTATGACGGTTTTTTTTTTATCGTTTGTTTTTATACAATCATTGTATAATGTTTAGTATCCTAAAGATATTCAGAAAAAAATGTTTACGAACGCAATGATTCTATATTATAAAATAAGCCCTATAAATTTGTTTTTCGGAGTGTACTTTAAGTGTTTTAAAATTGTTTTTTGCTGTTAAGTTATAAATGAAGGGTTTATTCTTCAATTGAATGCAAAGTTAAACAGCACTAAATCACATGTGATGAGCTTGGAATTGTTCGAACGAAGCTAGAAAAGGCTGGCGGTGATGACAAGCTTAAAACCATAGCTTAGTATCACATGAGACAAAACCAAAACACATTCTGTCGCCAGTAATACAGTATGTATACAGATATTAGTTTGATCAGCCGACGTACTTTGGAAGGTCTGGTGAGTTCTGCGATGGCGAGGGTATTGAAAGGAAACTTAATGTAAATAAGGAAAATGTGAAATAGGTGTAGACAGAATCGTGTTCAAATAAACAAAGTAGAAGAATGCATGCTATCATCTTGTTGGATGTAAAAAGAGCCTCTGTTGAGTTGCAAAGCATCTAACTTTTGGGGAACTTATAATATGTATAATGGGATAAATTTACACAAAATAATTTAAACGTATAAACCAATGCATGAAACCTTTAGAAAATTCAGCCTACCCAATATCAAGATGTTTCGCACGATGTGGGCCTAGATCAGGGAAGAAATCACAATGAGAATTCATGTGCGAACACGCTAATGAAAAAAAATGGAAAAAGAACAGTGAAAAAGAATATGTTACATTTTTCACCAGATCGGAATACCTCCTTAATTGATTACGTGTATATTTACTACTTTCAAGATTTTTATATTGTGTTAGAGCTGCAAACGCAGTGATTGGTTAATAAGAGTGTGCGTAGAATCTATAGCAGAATAAATTCCATTGTATTGATAATGATCAATATATGAATGTGCAAAAAATATGAGTTAATAATGACTTGAACGGTAAATAACTATTATGTTTGATCTGAAAATGTGTTTCAGGAAATGCTAGAAATGATAAATGACTTTTTTGCATCTGTCCAATTATGTGTCGGAATAAAGTTAATCTTTAAGGTGCATCGGTACTTTTTGCTGTTATTTGATTTTGTTTGCTTATGTATTTACAACGTTCTTAATAGAATGGTATTTTAACTCACCAATATTAATAAACAAGGTTCAATTTTAATCTCAAATGAGATGAGCCTCTGGAAACGAAACACAAGAATAAGAAAATAAGTAAATACTAAAAATACCAATTATTATGTCATAAGAATCCAATGCAAGCACCGCCTGAAAACTGGTACTTTGTTACGCATTTACGAGTATTGCGTCGCGATCTATATAATAGCGCCACATTCACGCATTATCAACAAAAATACAGGTAGATGTCCAGCATACTTTTTGGTAAGCTTGAGATCAGATAGGTGATTTTTAGTATAACATTGACATGCACCGTCTTCAGATGTCCGTATCCGCAATGTTCCACAGTTTCTGCTTGTATTTCAATGTGCAATCATACTGCAGGTCGCATAATTTCCCTATCCCCTCTACGATTTTAATCAGTGACATTTTTAAACGGCCGTGCTGTTGATGTTTAACATGAATATTAATGAGTCAGAAAAATATTTTTAAAAACCCCATAAAATCGAAAGTATAGATCAATAAAATTCATCTCTAGCAAATTTTAGGAAAAGTGATAACCCTTGTCTTCCTAAGCCTTTTTCTCTAACACTTCCCCCTGTGATTTTGAACTTGGGACCCCCCAAAATTATATTGTTTGATACTATAGTATAGGGTACTGCAAAATTGTCTTTTCCCTGCTCGCCCCCTCAACTGAAAATTTCTGGTTACGCCAGTGATCGGCGATCATCCGTTAGGGGGGGGGGGGGGGGTTACCCCAAAAGAAGACGAGGGTTAAGTCACATCTTTTAGATCAAATCCAATGTTAAAAGTATATTCCATGGACATTTGTCAATTTCTATTCTTAATGTTTATCATTTGAATGATGTCTTTAATGTCATTGCATTATAATTGTCTAAAGGTCCCCTTTAGAAATACGCCTCTGGGCTTAAAGGGGCAATTCATGATCCACTTTTCACCCTCAAGGTCACCTCTATCAAATTTGAGTTTTTTAGCTTATAAGAATCCTCAAGTGGTATATGTTACGATCCCCAAAACCATTCTTTCATATGTGCTTGCGTTTTTGAGAAAAAAGAGAAAATGTGTCATTTTCTAATTATTGTCGGGGCC
>JXSR01S049226.1:0-10460 GCA_000969725.1 Ophiothrix spiculata
GAAGATGTTTTCTCAGTAAACGATTCATTGAAGTTGCTTGAATTGAGAAGGGTTTTGTTTGTCGAGTTATGATTCTGCAATACTGTCGATGTGTTGTCTTCAATTGGGGACATTTTTGAAGTTTTTGAATTCCTATTTTCAACAGAAACATTTTGAATATTTTGAAAAGCAGGCTTGTGGTTCTGGTAAGAAATTCCTTGAAATCTATTAGCATGGATGATTTCACTGTTATCAGACAGTTGTCTTTGAATTTCTGGACGAAGAGACTGATTCATTCGATTCTGTGCAACAGAAGCATAACCGGGACTATCTGAAAGCTGGCGTTGCATTTGTTCACCTCTTGGAATGCCTGATGTAAGAACTGTAAATGCTTCTTTTTGACTTTCGTACACTTCCCTAGGCCCAATTTGTTTATTTCTATTCCATTTGGATTTTGAAGGAGGCACCTGAAATTTTGCAAAGTGGTTTTCTTTGACGTGTTGCCTTATTACACGTAATGACGTGTGTTTGAAGTCACAGAAAGGACAAAGTTTTTCCTCTGAGCTCTCTTCTTGATCTTCGCTTCCATCGTATGTTTTCTTAGTGCTTCCTTTTGGTCTCCCACGTTTGCGTTTCAGATGGGTACTGAGCTGAAATGTCATTTTTAAAGCACCGTCACCCATATGTCGCTCATCACTTACTTGCAATTGGCTGTTCGGCACAACAGACCATTGTTTATACTTTGTTTCTACTGTGTTTACTTTCCTATAGTCGTAATCATGCGTTTGGCTGGTCTCCGGATTTTCTTTTGAGGACGAAGGTAATCCTGTTACAACTGAAGAGGGTGATGATGTTTCGTCAGGAGTTGGTTGCAAGATTGTTTTTCCAGGAGTATCCGTTAATGTTACTTCACTTGAAACGGGATTATGGGTGTGACCGCTGTATGGAATCCGCTCACTAGAAGATACAGAACTGGCCGAAGTTTGATTGCCTGCGCTCTCTTTATTTTTTGTATCATCAGAGTCTGTTGATATCATTTGAACAAAATCGGCAAAATTAATGCCATCTGGTGGTATGAATTGTCTCTTCATTTCTCCCAAACGATTTTCAGTCTGATCAGAAGAGTTGTTATCTTTATCCACGGACGGAAATCTGTCGGCATAAATTGGAATAAGAAGTCGACTACCGGGTGGTATGTCTGGACGTGGACTTTTCATGGGATTTAATTTGCCTAAATCTTGCAATTGACAATGATCAAGAATAAGATAGAAATAATCATTGTTTGATTCATTTGAAGGGCGATTATAAACCCTATTGCTTCTTCCAAACTCCTTGTGCATCTGTGAGAATGTGGTATTTAGATCTATTGTTTGGTTTGGACCACTCTTTTGCCCTTGGGGCAATGTGGAGTGGGGTGGTTGGTTTAAACCAATTTCTTGCCCTTGGGACATCAACGACGCTGTTGTAGTGTGATGAGCTGACTGAATTGAATCTCTTCCAGGCCCTCGATGCGTCGACGACAATGTGGTACTGTGGTGAGTTGGTTGGGTTAAATCATTTCCAGGATGCATCGACGTCACTGTGGTAGTGTGATGAGGAGGTTGGTTTGAATCACTTCCAGGTCCTTTATGAATAGGCAACGCCGTAGTAATGGTTCGAGCTGGTTGATTTGAACTCATCCCAGGGTCTCTGTGCACCGACGATAATGTGGTACTGTGGTAGGTTGGTTGGTTTAAGCCTATTCCAGAATGCATCGATGTCACTGTGCTAGTAATATTATTTGATTGATTTGAACCAGTTCCTTGGTGTATTGACGGCAATGTATGAGGATTACTTGGAGAATCACCGGATAGAAATCTCTCGGTCAAACCGTGATTGATATTTTCTTCCTGTCTTATAACCGTACTAGCTTCCTTGTGCGCAATATTTGAATTTGAAGTTGATGATAGACCTGATGGACGCCCAAACATTGTTTTCACCTGTGGATTATCTGTGATGAATGATTTAAGTTTGTCTAAAGTTATGACTGGTACGCTTCCATGCGGTGTGTAGACGCTGTTCATATCAGGTGATAACTTGGAGTAATACTCTGCACTAGGTACATCGCCTGATCTATCGTCATTAGGTTCATTACAAGGCTGAATGACATTTACTTGTTTATGTTTAGGCTTTGTTAGATGCTGACGAAGATAAGGTTTCGCACTCTTAGTTGTTTGTACTTCTGTACTGCTTCTATGTGAACGTTGCGCAACGTTGGCAATGTCACTTGCTCTCGGGGGTTGAGGCGGAACGATAGGATGATTACTAAAAATCGGATTTACTTTCGGGTAAGTGACTGTATGTGACACAGGAATATTTTTAATAGAAGACTGGTCTCTAAAAATTGTTTCAGCAGGTATAAACACTGCATCGCTGGTTTTTACAATATGTTGCTGAACAATTTTTTCAATTTGCCGGGAGGCATAGGCGTTCTCAAGTTTCATAGGAGGTAAAGCATTCAAGAGCGAAATGAAACCGTTCAAATCTCTACCCGACCAAGGGATTAAGGTAAAGAGCATTAGGTTCGCAAAACCTGCTGTCGAAAGAATACCAAACACCAATACCATGGCATGCGAGTAATTGAAACCTGAACCGAAACATGTTGTTGAACTTGGGCTTGCATAGGGAACGCTAAAACGTGATGAGACCCCGGTCGGGACCCTGGCATGACACTACCTTTATATGCAGCACGCGAATGGCACTCGAATAGCTCAACTTTAAAACGTGGCTTTGTGATTTATTTACAGGTGGTTTTTGTATGAAGGTATTGAATTTGATAGAAAACAGATTTTATGTTGAAAGTATGTGGAAAGTATTTAATTTGAAATTGGTTGATATGGCTATGTTCAAAGAATTCTAAATTCATATTTTAGTGTGTTTACCCGTCATTGATGTTCATAATCATAATGCATGTTAAAGTGTATGATACATGTTTGGTTAGGTTATTCGGTCCAAACGAGTTGACAACTTCGATAACCCATATTGAAAAAAAAAACACGAACAATTAGCGTGGCGCCTGTAATTATCGTTACATTCATTTAAAGATCGCAGCCTCTAAGGTTTCTGAAAAAATATGGAAGATCCAATCCAGGGACCAATATATGCAACTCATTTATATCAATTAAACTTTGCCTATATGATAATGCTTAAATCTTTTCGGGTGCATTCAGAAGTAATATGATGATAGGTATCCAACAACAAAGTCCTCTAAATCATGCTAATTGCGACAAAGATATGACATTTATGTTTTTGATGGATGCAGTATCACTCCTCATCCAAGGAACATCCCCATCCAAGGAACATCATTAGACCGACTGATCTTCTGGTGTCTTGTTGATCTGTGAAGGTGTAAAATAGTCACGTGAAAGACGTAAAGGAATTTTCTTGCGGAAACTTACATAGGTAAAACCATCTTCCCCGGTGAAACCAAACAGCCCATTAACAAAGTATGTGTCGACATAGGAATCCTAGTTTAACCCTAACACGTCACAGTCCAACAAAATCCAACTAGCAAAAATCAAGAAAAAATCAAGTCCAAATACGTCACAAACGGGAGATACAGATGGGCACGAAATGGCTGCCATGGCAGGCCAGGCATACTCGGTGGCTTGCCATAGGTGGACATGGGATCGGGATGCCATAGGTTGAGGGTTCAAATCCCAGGGGAAACGGGAATTTTTTGTGTGACGTATCCGGACTTTAGTTTTTAAGCGTTTGGGAGTTAGGGTTTCACATCTCATTGTGATTGCAGAACAAAAGTGGTATGAAAGAGGACGGTCAAAGATGCCATCTATGGCCGCAACGAGTAACCTTTCCTTGCAGAAGAGGGGGGTCTCAGAGGTTCAGACCGTATACGACCAAGAGATCGAGAAATTCTTTTACGTTTCTCACGTGACTATTCAACACCGTCGCAGATCAACAAGGCAAACGAAGATCAGTCGGCCTGATGGTGCTCCTTGGATGAGGATTGACACTGCAGCCATCAAAAACACAAGTGTCCAGTTGAACTAATACCATATTTTGCTAGCGACGAAGATCTCAATTGCTGCATATACATCTCAGAAAAATTACTAAAATGAAGCATGCATATTGAATGATAAATTCAAACCATGCATAAAAAATAAATTTCAAGCGAACTTGAAACGTTTCTGCAGATGGGTATATGATTTTAGTTTTCAGGGCGTGTCCACAGTATAATAGCCTACAGACATTTAAGAAATTGTGATGATATTCACAACGCGTTCCTATCTTATTCAATAATCTAATTATTCTCTTGATTCAATTTTTCTAATTATTCTCTTGATTCAATTTGTTTGGGTTGTAGTTCCAGCTTTTTCAGATTAGACTAGCTGCTACTATTAGTTGCTTCTTTGTGGTTCAGATTCAAGTATTTTCAGAGTCCTATCATGGCAAGCTATAGAGCTTACAAAAATGGGAAATATAGCGACCTACCTATATAATATATCCAACTTCTTTAAACTTAACCCTCGTCCATCTAACGGATTGTCGCCGATTACCCACAAACGCAAAACAAAGTGACCCTGGGCATCAAGTAATTGTTTTTACATCCTTTGCGGTCATGTTGATAACAAAAGTCGGGTACCACCTTAGGTAGGGGTAGGGTAAGCCGTGGGTAGGGGTGGTAACCACTCCTAAAAGAAAGTGCGCCATTTTGAAAAATATTTACATGTTAATAACTTGTAAGATATACCATTTCCTTTGTTCATTAGCAAAAAACCAATGATGATCCGATATTTAGAACTTTTATAGCAAAATTTTGAATTTTTGTCAATTTTGGCCGAACATCAGATTTCGGCGAAATTTAGGACCTGAAGTACTTAATGACGTCATAATTACGTAACACCTTGGCTGGTTTTGATGATTTTGGTATTTGAAGATGAAATTTCAATATTTTCAAAGGTATTAAAATGGGCTTTGATCCTAAAAGGTTTAAGAAGAATTACTAATCTTTGAAATTTGAATTTTAAATCTGAAAGAATCGAACGGATTAATACTTAATCTCTTACAGATTTGAGTAACAGGCGAGAATTATTAACAACTTTAAGCTTAATCAGCTGATTTTAAATGCAATCTGACGACAGTGAGCTCGGGAGCCGGTCGTGGAAAAAAGTGGTACGCATGGTCGTCAGAAATAGCGTCGAAAAAGGGCCGGAGTTTGGTGGCGTCGTCGACGTCTTTAGAAAAACGGGTACCTTTTCAGAGTAACTTTCGACAATAAGGGTCGCCTTTTTTCGATATCTTTGACTTTAGTATCCCTTTTTTCGCCCGCTATTCTAAAATTCCAAGAAATACGACAGAAAAGGCTTCCAATGTATAATTTTCATATTTTTTGGCAGAAAATATTGCATTGCGCTGTTGAGGGTCCATTGCAGTGTGTTGCGCCACTGAGGGATCACAATTTGTCCATTACGTCATTTAGGGGTCAATTTTTGTGTATTACGACATTTATGTGTGATTCAAGTTGAATATTGTACGCCATTAAATGGTTGGAGTTTGCTGTTCATGATTCCACATCATGACATTGAAGACAAAATCGTAAGATCCGTACGTTGTAAGTACCGATACCATGCGAATTTTGGAGCACGCATACACGACTTGGCAGTGTTTAATAATACTATTCTTTTACGATCGATCGGGCTACCGACAGACTACCGATTAAACATCAGTACTGACAACGTGCGCACGACGTATGCACGCTTGGACGTTCCAAGACCTTTGTCTGGGTGGGGGTGGGGGTGTAGAGGTATTTTAGCCGACCAGCTCATTTTTTTTTACCAACAACGAAAATACACAACATGCTTCTTCGGCTACAACACATACAAAGGCCTGGGAATATGTTCCAACTGTAGACGCAAAACGATAATGAGATCTACACTGGAGTGCAAATCCGGATGAATGCGCATCTCCTTAAGCCGCTTTGCAGTAGACTGTGGCTACACGGGCGTCAGATCCGGATCTGCTGTTCATCATTGTCGTACATGCTTATGTGTAAGCGGTCTACGGAGATGCGGATCACTGATCTGGTTTTTCGGAGATGCGCATATAATGGGACAATCTACATGGAGCGCAGATCCAGATGCATGCGCATCTCCGATATCCAGACCTGAGATCCGCATCTCCGTAGACTGCTTACACGTATATGCAGGGTAGGGCTACTCTACAGCAGATCCAGATCTGACGCCCGTGTAGCTACAGACTAATGCAAAGCGGCTTACGGAGACGCGCATTCATCTGGATTTCACTCTTACGTATAGATTGCCCATTATCTTGACCATACTTTGGCTTCGTTCTGAGTTCCAATTTTGTGGATTTACCCAATCAAACGGCGGAAATGGGGATTTGCCAATTTCTCATTGTTGTCGAAACCCTGGTGTGGAATAGGCGCTAGACAAGTCAATAAAAGTACAATATTATAGATCTCCTATTTCGTCATGATCACAGGAAAAGTACAAAACCCTGTACATAATTTTACTGCGTGGCAGACCTATAATTACTCATAAGTTGAATCAGATGTTATATTGTAAGTCATATTGAACCAACGCTGAATCTGCAGCATAGGAAAATACTTCCTATAAATTCGATTGTTCGGTCAATGGTAAGCTGCTTGAAAAGCTTGCAGATGGTAAGAAAATGTCTTACTCAGTTATTTTTCAGTATAGCTTCATAATTATTTCTTCACAACTGCTATTTTTCGCCAATTTCCCTCTTTTTTTCCCGAGCTATGCTATGCAAACGCGAAGAAATTGGTAAGTGTTGACTGAAACGGCAAAGTAAATTTCGTCGAAGCAAAATTCAGAATTCTGGTGAAAATTAATTTTCAAAGTTGGTCGAGTATGTGATTTTATTGGTTACATACAATACAAAGAGTATTTTGATTGCTTGATTATTTCTCCTTAAATTTTGGGCGAGGTGAAATAAATTTCATAAAGCTAGAATTAATTTTGGTGAACTGAAATTGATTATACTTATGACTCTAATAATAATATCATGAGATGAGATCCCGTGGTTAAGATCTTTAAGAACCGAATTATGTTGCACCAGTATCGAGAGGCCGTAGAAAGACACATTACAAGGAGGACTCTTGATCGCCCGACGGCGTACCATGCATGTTACGAGGCATCTTCGAACTTAAGCTGAATTCATACTCAAAACGCAATGCGTTGCGTTTCCGATAATTTTCACCGCAAACGGCACCGCAAATGAATTCACACTCAAAACGCAAACGGACTGCGGCAGCCGATGACATGAAAACGCAATGGAAAGTTGAGCTTTGCTCAACTCGGTTTGCGGTGACGCATTCGGTGTTGCGTTTTGGTATCGATTGATCGGAACTCCTTAAATCCTATACTGCACATGCTCGGTGCGTCGTGCGTTTGCGTTTGCGTCGAGTCTGAATTCAGCTTTAAGTGTATCTTCAAAATCCCGGCCAATAATCGTATGTAACTAGTTAGGTTTGTTAGTTTAGCGCCCTTTACTATCACCTTCCCTTCCCAAGGAAATATATAGGATGGCGCTATGTCATTTACTGTTATTTCGCTTGCCCATGATAGTGGAGCCAGGTCTCGAAACGTTAAACTTCAAACCCTGATTAAACTGGATATGTTCACTCTATAACTTTGTTTCACTCGAAAAGAGTGGAATGTCACTCTTTTAGAGTTATAAAAGTAAACTTTAGGTCCCATCAAAACCTATACCCTAACGATAACCCTAAACCCTAATCCTAAAACTAACCCTAACCCTAACCCTACACCCTACACCCTACACCCTAACCCTAACCCTGACCCTAACCCTATAAATTAAACCTAACCCTAACACTAACCCTAAAATTCTGGATGGGACCTAAAGTACACTTGGTCCGGGTTATACTTTGAGAGAGTTAAAATTGTCACTCTTTTAAAGATTGGTCACCTACACCACTCGTATAAACTTGACTTAGACAATATGAGGGTCTTATCAGTCAAAAAGCAGTTCCAAAAATCAGCCCACTAAAATGATCTAAGATCTTCATTGCTTAGGTCCTACCTATGCAAATGAGCTTATAACCATGAGCAGTTTAATTTTTTTGATCTGAAAAAATATAAGAAAAACGTGGTCGCATTTTATTTCTTGACGTGACCTGTCGGATAAGGTCGGACTTTGAACCCATAATCACAAGGGGTTAATGCAAATAGAAAATAGGGATGCAGATAAAATAATTAGAGTTGTTCTAATAAGATATGTTTATGTTTGACTCTTAGGAATAAAAGGCCTTCGTTTTATTACATTTTACACAAAATTGTCAATTTTAAGCCTTTAAAATCATGAGTTCACATCTATCTACGTGACGCTTGTTTTACCAAATTACATTTCTATTGCTGGTAAAATTTGGTAGATAAACACACCAAACCTCACATTCATGAAATTTCAAAAAATGTATCTTGCATTAAAGACCTTAAAATGAGTAAAAATTGAGAAAAATGCATTTATATTTATATTAAATGTACGGAAGGGACAACATGTCGGTCACTACATTTACGCGTGAAAGATCTTTATCCTATAAACTCAGCTCAGCGGACATCATAAAACCTATCGTATGTCAGTTGTCAAATATGGCGTTAAATTGTGCATCCACGGGAGTAGTATACCCCGGGCTTTTCGTTCCCCTTTTGTGAGGGGGAGGGAGGGGAGGAGGAGGAGGGACGGAATGTCGTGGCCTTCAATTTCCGAATTTGAATTTCCTGTTCTCTGATTGGTCAATGAGCGCGCGCTAGAATTTTTATAAACGTGCTTCTGATTGGTCAATGCTGAGCATGCGCAGTAGGTTTAGTAGTTACACTGATTAAATGATTTGAATTATAGGAGAATTTCCAATTTCCGAATTTAAAAAGGCTTCCCGGTTCCGAATTTTCAAGAAACACGCGTGGCGTCTAATTTCAGAATTTCAAAATATCGCGATCTCTGATTGTTCAATGATTATGGGGTAGAATTTAAAAATACTAGCATCTGATTGGTCCATGTTAGCAATCATATTAGGTTTATGAGCTTTCTACCTGGGAAAAAGCCGAAATTGATGCCTTTGGATGAAAAACAGACCGATTTTGATGAGGTTTTTAGTAGTTTGATGGACGGATTTTAACATTTATGGATTTGAAGGACCAGCTCAATTAAAGGATGAAAAACAGACCGATTTTGATGAGGTTTTTAGTAGTTTGATGGACGGATTTTAACATTAATGGATTTGAAGGACCAGCTCAATTAAAGGATGAGCGGAATTGATGGATTTAACAGGGTTTTGTGTGGTTATTATGGAAACTCTATGGTTGCTATGGTAATCAAGAAATTAAATATTTTTGGTATAAGTTTGATTTCACGAATTCCGCAGTTCCGCAGGTTTAAACCGCCGAATATCCGCCGAATAAACCTGCGGAAATGCGGATTTCATGGATTTGTCATGATTTTACTTAGTTGTACTAATCATGAGAAACTTCAATAGTTGAAATTCACCAGATTCGTTAATGCCACTGATTTGTTACAGAGCAGCCCTATATTAATCGTCACACTTTATAAAAAGAGAATTTGACACACAAGTTCTGAATTTATCTCATATGTTTTATTCTTCTGATTCTTTCACGCTTTTTGAACTTACAACTTAAAGTAAAACTATTCTCTTATTATAATTAATTAAGAGTTCTGAATTAAAGTTCTTTTTTTTATATAATACTATGTAAACATTGTCACATCTATATAGCGTTCAAAATCAGGCATTGCCGACAACGCTTTGCATTTCTTCCTCGCCTTCGCTGTCGTCATCATCACCTTCTTCGTCTTCGCTTTCGTACAGAAACAGTTCATCAAATTCAGATTTGTGTTTTGCCAGAACTTTCCTAATGGCCTTCCGTTCACTAATACCCTTTTCCACCTTTTCTTGAATTTCAGTGACGATATCTTGATTCACGTTCTCATCTTCTAGGTGAATTTCATTCCACAAGTAGATGGCATACTGATCAAAAAAGTTCTTCTTGAGTGTCCAAATCACCTTGTCATGAGCCTTTTCTTTAGCTTCTTCTTCGCTCATGCCTTCGTTGACATACTTTTCATATTTTTCTTTTCTCGTGTCATCAGTAGCTTCCATAGCTTGGTCCTACCAATCCTGAAAAACAAGGTTATCTTCTAGATCTATCTCCGCGTCTGTGTCATCAGCATCTTCTTCTTCGCTTTCAGAAACCTCACTGTTCTTATCCGATTCTGGGTTGGGAGTGTTTAGTTCCAAATCGCTGCTTTCATCACTCTCGGATGACGACTTCCCTTCAGCATGGACATGTTGTATGTGTCTTTTAAGGTCATGGTTGCGACTGTAGGATCTGTCGCACAACGAACACATGTGACGTTTAGACTGGAGAGTATTCATGTTGATTCGTTCGAGTCAAACTGGTGAATGAACA
>JXSR01S049234.1:6467-19869 GCA_000969725.1 Ophiothrix spiculata
TATAATATGGTTTTCGTATTCGATGCAAAACAAAGCAAAACAAAGACAAAAACAGAAAAATACCCTAGACGCAACCACCTACCGTAGGTCAATGTACGCAGCACGGCTAAACACTCACTAGGGTCACCTAAATACATTTTGCCTTGTATTGTGAATTGTCCTGTATGGATATTACTCGAAATATCTTGGTCAAAAAATATCAGCCGCCAATGACCGCGCATATTTTGTATAAGAATGAATTTTAGTCGTTGTTTTGTCAATCAGAATTCTAACTGTGAAGGTTTTAATGATCAATTGCTTTTTTGAAAAATTATGAATTTATAACGTAACATCCTTGTTTTATCATTATTTTACCCAATCCCATGATGCAATGAACACTATATTCTGTTTTACGTACATGTGTAATTCTACAGATCGGCTACTGTATAGATATAGATTAACACCACAGCACAAACTTTGAGGATAATGGGATACGTGTCCCGCTAGTTTTATTGTAATACTCTTTGACTGGTAAAATTAGGTGACCATATCAATATTAACAATCAGCACACATTGTGCATTATGGAATTTAGGCACTACACAAATGGCTATTCTGCTTTGACAACTTTGAGGTCAGTTAGTCCGCAGGTCACTTAAGAGCAGCGAGGTCATCGATTTTCTAACAAGCACAGATATTTTATAACGACTGTTGCATAACAACATTAAATTCTCGACCGCATAATGATTTTGTAGTGTCCTCTCTGATTTTTAAGTGTAACCCGGGATTCGTGAATGGATGAATCAGGAGGTGTTTATTTGTGTAATATTAAGCCTTTTAACGTGCCATCGGGTTACAGAGCTATTTGCTCTGTAGCCAGGCGCACCTATCTTGATACGCATACGCCCTAATCCACCATATCCAACCACCACATCCCCACGATCATAGCATATCTGGGTCCGCCTCTGACTTCTATATAACCTAATGCTTATACACAGCTCCTGTGTACATATTTTAAACACTGACGATGAAGCGTGGGTTCAGTTGTTTTCACTTATTGATAGTGGCATGCTGTGATAAACCAGGTGATTTCTTCCGATTTGAATATCTGAAGATATCATACAGCAAAACTGTGGCTATGATTTCGTCTGGTAAACGTAAAAAGAGAGTGTCACTTAATATCAGTGGTGGACATTTAGTAGTTGGATGTCAATTTGGATATTAGAACCATTTTATGCAATATTGTCTTTCAGTAGTCTGTATTGATGTATTTAGTGGCATTGCCTTTTTACCTTGTCGTTAGAAGCCATGTCGCTCAAAATAAATACTATATCTTGAAAGGAAGGTCTTGCATCAGAATCTTCTCGCCAACATCGCAACATCAGTTCATACCTGTAATTATAGATCATTTTATTTATGATCAATGATTATATAAAGATCAGGCTTAGAAATACGCATCCTGTTGAATAAATCTATTGGGTGTTTTAAAGTTTAAAAGCCCCTCTGTGGCGAAACAAAAACAACAATTTATCATAATGTAATATCAGTGTCAAGGGAAGATGCCAATCGTTTGTTTGTTTGTGTGTTTGTTTGTTTGTGTGTTTGTTTGTTTGCTTACTCTGTACTGTTTCTTTAAGCCCGAGATGTGTGGTTTTTTAGAGGCTTTCTTGGGTGGTCCCAGGAAAATAGCCTAAAAAATTATTTTTTATTCTTCCTTCTTATTCACTTCAGATGGAAAATTAAAATGCCACAAATGTCAAAATATAATAGAATTATTTAGAATAATGGAATAGCCTAGGGTTTCCTCCAGCCATACAAACCAACATGAGTAAAATCTGCTGAGATGTGTAAAATGTTGTTTTAGTTATGACGTCGCAAATTATGAAGATCAAGATCTCGTACTTTTCTTACTTGTGTAAAATGCTTGTATTTGTAATTAATGATGATTAACAAAGTACATATCGGTAATAAATGCATTTTTTAGGTCTTATCAAAGTAAAGGACAAACGTGATTTTAAAATAAAACTCAACATATCAAATATTAAGCATCGATATTAATTGATTTTGTATCCTTTCCAATTTGATGAATGCTTGAACATCGCGGGAAGTAAATCATCTTATTTATTGTGGGAAAGTCTTCCCTACACTTGTCAGTTGATTAATACAATATTTAAAATTGCTCAAAATTGAAAATCCATGCAAAATTTACTTACATTTCATCCTCGCAGTTGTCAGGTTTGGGCATCCTATAGCCCCGAGTCAAATGATTAGCCAGCTGTTTGGTTTCCAAATTGCGATATGGTGTGCCACCTGATATTGAGATAAGGCAAAATGGAGTACCGTAAACCGGGGTGACTTTGAACGCTTTTTTCAGCTTTTGCCATTTTTTCTGTTTTCAACATAGAAAAGTTTCTGATACATGTATTTTGCTTTAAAAATACCTCCTGGGGCATGGTCTTTCTCATGTTACATTTTTATGGAACTAGCTGCATGTAAGATATATATTTTAAAATTTTTAAGTACCGTTCAAAGTCACCCCGGCATGGGGTGACTTTGAACGGGTCACATTTTCCCTGGAATGAAGTGAGATAAATACATTCCTAGAACTAGAAAATGTCATTATCCCACAGAAATACAATTGTTTTGATCATAAAAATTCAAAAAAGAGTGATAATGCAAACACAGTGTCCTAGACTAGAAAAGAAGCAGTAATCAACAAATACGTGTGCGTTTATATGGCAGATATGGGCGTTCAAAGTCACCCCGGGATCGTTTTTTCTCAATATATAGAATCAGAAAGAAATTTAAAAAGTTACTTACATTCATTATTGTAAACTATTATATTCCTGATCCAACCATATTAATTTTAATTTCATTGAATCATTGTTACCATGGTAACCATTGAGATTTTTCCCACCTATGAAAATTGCTATAAATTTGGCAACACATTTATAAGGCTACAACGAACAACTAGCAACACCTTAGGTAGTGTCTCTAATATTTAACATTTCTTAAAGTATTCCCTTTTCAATCATTAGTTTGAAAAAAATATATCATCAAGGATAAGTGAGATAATGGCTGATAAATTTGACCAACTCAAAGTGTTCAAAGTCATCCCGGCGTTCAAAGTCACCCCGATTTACGGTATCTGATTTTTTATAAACAGAATAACTTCTAACTTTAACGACTACATTATTATTATTATTATTTCTTCTTCTTCTTCTTCTTCTTCTTCTTCTTGACCATGAATCAGCAGTCGAAAGTGGTCACAGAAACTTCATCATGTATTTCCTTAAACTAGTCAAATGTACAAAATGTGAAATATTACATTTTGTTCATTTTTTGAAACGAAAGGTAGAGAATATTCTCCAAAGGCTGTGATCAAAAGAGTTTATTCTTTATTCTTCGTTTGACATTTCTTGAAAGACCAAGTTACACCAGGATAAAATAAATTATTTATATAAATCACTTAAAAAAAAAAAAGAAAGAAAGAAAACTAAATCTCAGCGACATATTTATGTCTACTCTGTTTCTGGTTCCATATTCTCGAAATGCTTTTACTTGGATTCGTACTTATAGCCCCTACCCCTTGTACACTTATAGTGAGCCAACACTAAGCAGGACAACTGAATTTCTAGTGGTTGTCGTAAGAGGGGAGCAAGGCCGAACGGTTAGAACACTGAACTCGTATTACAGAGGTTGTTGGTTCGAGCCCCAGTGGTAAGAAACTTTTTTTGCTCCGTGGTTCGGAAGTCACGTAAAGCCGTTGGTCCCCTGTGCGAATGCTCCTTCTTGGGGCGCTACATACAGTGTATATCTGGTGAGTCTATAATCATTTCCCTCGTTTATGATGTATTTTTACAATTGCATATGATTTGGTTCAATTATTGCGATATTTAATTTTCTGGTCATAATTTTCAAACGATTCATCCAATTTTCAAAACGTTTACTCTTCTGATCTTGTTAATGACTAGGCTGAAGAAAAAAATTACCAAATGTCGCAATCTCCCACAGCAGGATGCCAAACGACCACCTGAAGGGAACAGAAGAAGAATGTTTAATGAATTAATTTACTTATAATACAGTGTGTAAGAGGTGGCTTCAGAACTCAACCGACGGTTGTCAGCCGGTTCTTGGAGGTTTTTAGTTTTTATTTCGGTTCCATTGGACAGAACCTACATGCAACCGCGTCGGTTGAGTTTTGAAGCCACCCTAATACAATTTTTAGATTGTGCGTCATTGTTCATACCGGTAAGACATTTATAATGATATCAACAATCACGCTCGTGTATTTTCCTTTCATCTAACACTTGACTGTTCTGCATAATTGACTTTCGAACTATATTGAATCTTTTGTTGAGAAATAATAATATGTGTGATTTTATTCTCATTTAGTTGAATGTTTCACTTTTTCTGACCAAATTCATGACTAATATCAGTTGGTTATTATAATAGTCCATTGGTTACAGTCAGCTAGTAGAGATAGATAGATAAATAGATAGATAGATAGATAGATAGATAGATAGATAGATAGATAGATAGATAGATAGACAGACAGACAGACAGATAGATAGATTGGTAGTTCTTCAGTATTTTGGACTTACACATCGCTTTTAGATGAGTACTTTCCTTGGGTCACCGATTCTATTGCTAACCATCTAGCTGGAACACGGCCCTGAAAAGAGCATGATTTTGATTCATGCAATAAGAATTTTTTTTATTTCAAAGTGCATCTAAATTAATTTTATCCGCAGCAATTTTGATAACATATCAAGGTCCGTCAGAAATTGCTCTGTACTGAATTCTTATTACAATGTTTAGCTTTTTCCAAAACATTATGACCCAATAAATTAGCAATGTTCTAAGGGCCTTTAGCAGTCTGTTTTATGCCAAATGTTGTTGTTTTTTCTCACATTTGATTAACGTTCTACATATATAATCTGTGTATTATTAGAAATAACTACAGAGTGACTGTTTCTAAATAAACTCACCGACGACTTCTTGGTGTATTCGTCCTGCTCTCTAGACATGCCGAAATCCGCCACCTTTGGTACGTATCCGCGCGCAACCAAAATATTTCTTGCAGCCAGGTCACGATGAATCACCTGAGAAGACACAGTAAAATATTTCATATAACTCATAATAGATTACCGTCCTCTGATTGGTTAAAAGCGATGGCTTGGATTTAACTAGGCCCCGGACATATTTTTCACTAGGCACACTCAGCATATTTTACGGTGCATGTGTACCACGCGGAAAACGCGGGCGACCATTGACCATCGGGCGTTTTTTGTGCAAAAATGGTTCTTTTAACCAACCAGATGACAAAAGTCTATATATTTGTTATATAAAACGAATATTCACTGCTTTTTCTTTGAGGCATGGTTAAAATGATTTCTCCTCGGTGATCTCAAAACAATGAAAATGCAACCAGCTTTGCTTCGGGTATATTCATGGTTTTGAGATGTTGATTGCCAATTTTAAATTGCCATTTTGAAAAATATCTGCATTATAAAAATTTGCCATTTTTTGCCCAAAGTCGATTTCAGTGGTTAAATAGCAAAGGACTTCATCTTTAAAGGCGTCAAAATCACTGAATAGCATGGATAGATACATTCTCGACTTTGCTGAATTTCAAAAGTAATAGTGTTAAAAATACTGGCCACATACAGACCAACAAAAGCGTCCAGGGAAACTGGTATTTGACTTTTTAAGGGGTGAAAGAACAAAGCAATGTTTTTTTTCATCTTTGGTTATTATTTTGCTGCAAAGAAATACCCAACGGTACCCCAAACATTAAAATATTCTTAGGGTTAGGGTTAGGGTTAGGGTTAGTGATATTATAGAAACATAAATAAAATAAACACATATGCTTACAAATACTGTTTATTGTTACTGAAGTTCTTTCTTGCACTGATTGTCTGATTGGCTGAAGAACTCCTATAAAAATACATTTAGCTCAAAACAATTGAAGAGTTGACTTGCAAAACGGTTTGTATCCATTTTGCACTTTTTGAGAAAAGGGCAAAAACCTGTTTGGACATCAAAATGTTTTGCAAAATTGCTGATAATGATTTTAGTAACTATGAACGAATATGTCTTTTTAGATAATTCATCAAATAATTTCTGAATAATTGACTATTTATTTTTTGCTGGAAATGGATGTAAGTCGTTTTGCAGGGAAATTCATTAAATTTCAACTTAGGAACCACCTATCTTCCAAATGTTTGCATTTTTTTTTCAATTCTTTATTAGGCTATGATGTACTTTATAAATTTCAACATAAGGTCATGTTTAATAAAAGAGTTACCATATATAAGCATTATGCCCTTTTATGCCCAAATATGGTCATACAATGTCTATGTTTTGGCATAAAAGTAACATATTCGGGATAGTAACCCACTTGGTGAGATTTTCGAACATATATTTTTGCCGGGATGATGCACAAGTTAAAGGTCTGTAAATGGTCATTAAGCCGTTTTGCAATTGAGGACCTTATAACTAAAAGGGAGTTAAGTCACAAAATCTTGAAAATTGAGTTGTGTCAATTTCCTGCTACAGAATTCTCATTTCTACATTCTGTATCTGCAAGTTTTATAGTAATTTGACGATCAGAGCATGCGTAAGAGTCACTGCGAGATACAGCAATACTATTCAAGACAACACAAATGATATGATGTTTGTGCCATTTTCTCAGTTTGTACTCAATGTGACTTAACCCCCTTCTGGCTCTAGGGTCTTCAATTCAGCTCTTCAATTTTGGTGTAGTCAGGGTTTTCTTGCAATAGTGTGCTCACTTTACTAGATATTATTTATTTCTATTATTGTTTTTAATACAAACATGAGACACTCGGCACCACCTAAAACACACCACGTTACCCACCCGCCCAAGCTGGGGCGCGATAGATAAAAGTCAAAGAAAGACAATTACATCGTCAGAATATCTTTAAAATATAATTGAAATTATATCCTAAGCCGGTTATAATACCTAATAACCACATCATGCAAAAACCGTCGATTCCATGAAAATATTTTAAGTAGGTAGGTTTATAAACATACCCCACAATTTGCAATATGCTCCATTCCTTTGGCTACTCCGATGGCAAAATTTTGAAGTTGGTCAGCTGTAATATCAGTTGAATGACTTCCCTCTATCCTTGATTCTGCTTTGTCTATACGGCATTTCCGAAGAAAGTTTCGTAAGTTCCCGTGGTGTATATACTCAAGGATAACGTACAATGAGCCTAAGAATAGAAAGAATAACTTTTTGAAGTGAGATGCCTGATGGAAAGATCTATAAATCATGAATATTGATTCATGATATATGGTTATCTTTTTGGAGGTGAGGCCCATTTGCGTTTCATCTCACTCACTTCATCCATACCGCACTCCTTCCTGGTCATCGTTGATTATTTGACTAATATTTTTGATTGATTTTATAGACCAATACATTATCTTCAAAATCATACCAAACTTATGACTTATCATACGATTATTAAAAAGTTGTGACAACATTTGATGCACAATATACATATCTCATCCACACCAACCACATTTATGCCTTTTTTCATCTCTGACTAAATTAGCTCATTGACTTATAACTTGTTAAAAGCGTTAATATTCAACTCTATTCGGGTTAATTCCAACTTGTTTTTGATAAACAATAACTAGCCTTTAAAACCATATCAGATTGGTGACACTTCAATGGATTTTCAAGGAGATATAACAGAACAATTATTCATGCACAATTTTCATGATGCCTCAACCTCATCCTCTACCTCACCCGACTCCACCCCACCCCTGGCAAGGTAACTTTAACGGGTCATTAAGCTTAATTAATCACTTCATTTGGATTTTATTCTTAATTTATTGAAACTCAAATAAATTGTCTTAAAAATCATACCAAAATTATGACATTTCATTTGATTGTTGAAAAGATGTGACAAAAATTGATGCATAAATCACTCTCCATGTAACAAATCCACCTTTTATGGGTGCCCACATTAAAAAGTATGACCATATAGAAAGTGATTAACGATCAAATACATTCATATAAATTAATCCCATACTAGTAGCGTACTATATGACATTTCCATTGCAAATACTGAAATTGTATGTATAGCCTAGTCGACACGATTTAAAGGCACAAGGTCCGATTTTTCAAAATTTACTTTTCACTATCATATAAAAGATCACCAGTTAAGATGCTTCAATTTCAAATTTCAGTCAAATCGGAACAACTGTTTTGATTTTATAAGCAATTTTGTATTTTCCGTTTGCCTATACTTTACTGTCTAATTAATTAAATGGTTGCTATACAATTAACAATTTTAACACACTTTCACTTACATCTCCGAAATGAAACATGTTTCAGCCGTAAAATTTCACAAGGGTGATTAGAAAAATATGACAAATATTTTAGTACCACAATCTGAGAAAGTTTGAAAAAATGCTGACTCAATCGGACGGGGCTCCTTTAAAGCGATCGGAAGTCCAAAAACTGTCATGTGTTCCGTTCGCATGTTCACCCAAAATTTTACCACTTAGTGTTAAGGCACTTAGACTTTTATGGGTTACCAAATATTTCGTTAACTAGTCTTCGTTATCAAAGTAATTCAATACTAGTATACGTTTCAAATAATAATAATTATCAAATAAATTACATTAATGGAATTGAACATGTATAATTACGGCGTATTAAACATAAACAGGATATTACCTTCATGGTCACATGACCCCAATATGTTAACAACGTTTGGATGGTTGCCGATTCTAGTGATTGTATCAAATTCTTCTTTAAAAAGCACCCTCTCGGTTTCAGGTGTTCCTCCTGCAGTGAGTAAAAATGACATAGATGGGGAGAGCAGACGTGAGAAATTTGGTCAATGGTCGAGCGAATGTATTTTGTGGTCTTAAACATATACCATAACACATGATAAAATTGATGAGACATACAGGATATGCATACAGGAAATTTACATGTTTTTGGCAAGACAAACATGTATTAAAAGAATTGAAAAAAAAAATCACGTAAAATATGTTTTTTAACTAATTTATGGATCTTTACCACTGAAACCAAACGGCGTGGTGTGTTTACTGTAACAATGCAACTTGAAAGAAAGTAAAATGACTTATGACAGATATCAATAGCTATCAATGACCTACATGCGTTTGTATTGTGCATTATAATACCATCATCGACAGGCTATTATGAATGCAGGCATAAAACTCAGTGTACTCTCTGTACATGGGGGAGGGCATTAAAATACAAAATATACCAGTGTAAATCTCCGACGGGCTGGTATATTTGGCCCAGCACAATGATAAATACAGTGGTTTATAACACATAAATTATAATGATTGCCTCTTTTGTGAAATTACACCTCAATATACAATGCAGAGCCTCTACCGCAAGGAATATTTTTTTTGATTCTTCAATTTGAGGACATTGATGTGAGTATAAACGTTTTAAAACTTGATATTGTATACTCTTCATGACCATACAATGGTTTAAGATATGTTTGGCCTCAACAAAGTGTCAAAAGTCGATGTTTTAACTTATAAAGCTTTTGAACTCGACTTTTAGATCCTGCCTCTTGAGGTCGACATCTTTGACATAAACGGCTTGTTGTTTCAATGATGTTCTCCTTACAATTTAATCAAACGTACATGTGCTGCTAAAGGGGTACCACAACAAGTCTTTTTTCGGGAAAAATAATTAACTTTAATTAAAATTGGTTAATTTTAGCGTGCGTTTTTAACAACGAAAAATTGGACTGTAAAACATAAAAAGCCGTGATATATTGGCTATATTGTCATTGTTCTGAAGACAATATAATGGTATGATATATTTAAAACAAAATAAATAATTTATTCATTAGTCTTTGTAATTTAACCTGCCAGGATTGGAAAGTAATCCGTTCACGGAAAGTCATAAAATTATAAGGTTTCCGTGAAAAAGCATGAGTTTTTTGTCATAAGTTGTTGATGCCAGTTTGACCATGTTTTGTCACTATCAATCAATAATAAATGCTTGTATATAATTTAGACACATTACTCTTTATGTAAACCATAAATGGTGATAATCGGACATGTGTAATTTGGCCAAAAAGGACTGTAGCCTTAAATCTTATATTATCCCTAGTTTACCCAAGCATGCCGAAATGTGGGGAATGTGTGGGTCGCCGGTTGCAACACCTCTTCACCACCCCAACAATTACTATCCATGATGTATATATCAAAATTTTTCAATAGACTACAGTTTTACATAATTACCCTATCATCTTGTCATAAGAACCCACTCAGCCTGCAGATGCGGTGAAAAAATTACAATGCTCCTCCTGTTAATTTGTTAGGTCAGCAAGTACTTTCATATTTTGTGTTTGATTGCAATGTCTGCATGGATTTGAATTTGTTCTTATGATCAAGGTAACATGCTCTTGTGATCGAGGTAACAAGGAATGACGTCATAAAGTACTGGTGGAACGTAACATTGCATTTTTCGGCAAAAACTAATCCAGATTCAAATTTTGAAATTTCATTTTTTCCCCTAATTTTTTTTTTCTTATAAGCAAGAAATTGGTATTTCTAACATCACTGGTAAATTTGAGCTTCATTGAATGTAGATATTTTTTTAACATGACCACCTAATATTTTTCGTTACCTCAACGACCCATCTCCAAGGCTTTGATCACATAGAACTATACGGTATACGGTATTCGCTATACACTATTCGTTGGCTTTATCTTTCATAGGCACGGCGAGCTTTACGGGTTTTTTTTTATCAATAGTGCCCTCTTATGTGACCGGGTAGCATAAAATGAACGTTTTTGGTCGAATCTATACAAGTGCCCAAGTGAAATCGTGCACCATATACCTAAATAGTATAGTTCTACATGATTGCAGCCTAACGGCTTATCTACCTCACTTTTAGTTGTTGTTGGTTTTTTTGTTTTTTTTTGTTTTTTTACCTTTTTTCCATATTATGACCACAAGGTATTAAACATTCTACTTTTATGGATAGTTACTTTGGCGTTTCTAAGCAACAAAAGGTGGTATTGAAACAACCCCCTCCCTGTGTACTAAAGAATTGAAACATCAGGTAAAAACAACCACATTTACATGATACCAGGAGTCCCAAAAAATGGTTACATGTAGAAAAATGATCGTTTGCAAAAAGTATAGCAGCTGGAGAATTCAAATTTAGTTGATACATATCTTTGCTAGATGTTTGCAAAATTTAAATGTCACAGCATTATTATTTTTTAGAG
This sequence comes from Ophiothrix spiculata, assembly GCA_000969725.1. Taxonomy (NCBI): domain Eukaryota; kingdom Metazoa; phylum Echinodermata; class Ophiuroidea; order Amphilepidida; family Ophiotrichidae; genus Ophiothrix; species Ophiothrix spiculata. The sequence continues at coordinate 17,715 of JXSR01S049234.1, forward strand.
TTATTAACAAAGTTAGATACCTATGTCAGAAACGTATTTTTTTTTTTTTTCAAAATTCAACAAAATCGAAAACATGTTCTTTTGATGTAATTTTAACCTTCGTTCAACCCGTGTGAACTTGAAATTGACAGATCCAAACTTGGGTTGTTGTATACCATAGTATAGGGTAGAGTGTCTTCTTCAAATTGATACCAAAATCATGAAAATTCGACATGCTGTTATGTAATTATGACGCCATAAATTACTAAAGGTGTGAAAATTAGGTCGAAATCTGAGTTTGGGCAAATATGGCCACCGATTCAAACGTTTGCAATTCAGTTCTGCTATTTGTAAATGTCGATTGGACTTTTGCAACCAGATAAAGAAATTTATAATTTCAAAATGTCCTGTAAGTTCAAGGTTTTTGTTTTTCAAGTTAACACTAGTTTGCAGTTTAAACAGCTAAAGAATTAATATACCCATGAAACTTTGATTGTGCTTTATGCGTATTCATCAACTTTCGCGCCACAACTTGATTGACAGGTTTAATATAAACAAGAATGCATGGAATGCAGGTATCCCTAATTTGCACAATATATATAATAAGGAGTTTTTAAATATTATTATTCATTAAAACAATTATCAAATTTGGTTTAATATAAAGTCTGGTCAGATCATTTAGAAAAATGCACATTAAAATATTACAAAACGTGGATGCTTATTATTTTGTTGAATTTTGAACAAATGCGTTTCTGACATAGGTATCTACCGTTGTTGATAACTCAAGAACTAATAGTGCTGTGTTACTAAAATTTTACAAGTGTCTAGAAGAGGGTTGTAATATAACTTGTGCAAAGTTTCGTTTCTATAACTACTATAGTTTTAGCGCATGATCATTTTTCTACATGTAACCATTTTTGGGACTCTGCTTTTTGTCTATATACGGTACCTTTAAAAGACATGAAACATGAGTTTACTGTCAAATGATTTGTTATTGCTGAGGATTATGGTCCATTGGAACCTACTGTCCAAAAGGGTTTGTAGATAAATAGTTCATTGATTAAAGTTATTTGAATTTACAATAAAAAGGAATTAAATCATAAGCATTCAGTTGTAATTCGAAAGGGGTCATTTTGTGGGGGCGGCATAGTGTAGTGGTTAGCAATCTCGCCTTGCACGCATTGGGCCCGGGTTCGATTTCCGGTGAGGTTTGCCTTGCTGGAATGGAATCTCGGAATCTTTGCTAAGATGTTTGTCTGACTTGGTGGGAGCATTGGGTCAGATATTCGATCTTCTCTGCCCCTTACATGAAGTATTTAGAGTTGGGTGAATATTTCATGAGAGATTGTCGTCCTTCGGAGGGGACGTCGTCGGTCCCATGTACAGAAGAGTCATACCTGTGCATGTAATCGCAGTCGGTATCGTAAAGAGTAGGTTATTCTACCCCTGATTGTTCCCATACCCCGTTCTGGTCATTGTAGGGGTACCCCTTGTAGAGTGTTTATCACTGTTGGGTATACCCGTGAGGATCACTCCTCTACACTGTTAAAAAGAAAGGATCAAATTGATCCGATAAAGTATCAAATATGAGCTTACCCTTTTCTGGATCAATTTTGATCCAAATTCTCCTCAAATTTGATCCTATTTGGAACAAACACACTCTTTTTTTGATCCAAAAAGGATCGAATTTGAGGAAAATTAGGATCAAAATTGATCCGGAAAAGGGTCAGCCCATATTAGATATTTTATCGGATCAATTTGATCCTTTCTTTTTAAGAGTGTAAAGTATAATAAAAATAAAAATAAAATTAAAGTTTGAAAAACAATCTTGACGAATCATAGCATAAGGTTTACGATCCATTTGCCCTTAAAGAATCGTTCATGTTATTCTCATCAAATATTCTTTATTCCATTTAGAATTACCAGCAATGCTCAACCCTCGTCTACCAGGTGTTGTAACCCCTCTTTATGTTTTTTTTTTCGCTGCATATAAACGCGAAAGCAACCGATATATCTTAATTTCTTTTTGGAATCATTTTGCAAACATTTTGATGAACAAATAAGGAGGGATAAATATACACTCTTAGAAGGCCGGTATCAAATATACGAGTAGTTTTCGGGATCATTTTATTTTGATCCTTTAAGGATCACTTTTGATCCAACGTGGATCGTTTTG
>JXSR01S049241.1:2427-14620 GCA_000969725.1 Ophiothrix spiculata
TACCCTTCCTATGAGCCAAAAAATGCAAATGAGCTTGAATGTTATATTTGAAGGCTGTGCTTGAAGGCTATATTGAACACCATTCAAAGCCTGCATAGCCTTCGAATGTCATTTTGAAGGTTATACTGAATTCCATTCATTGGATGATTATCCAATAACTATTTTAACAGGTTTTCTTGGTAACTATAGCCGATAGTATTAGCAGATGACTATACCGGATAACTATTTCACTTGCAAATGAGTAGTTTAACCACTTTGATAGGCTTTCTTGGTGACCAGTCAATACTATTTGGGAATGACCAATCCAAAACTATTTCACATGTATAAAATGAGTAGTTAGCAGCATATGAGATGGCAAAAGCAGTAGTAATCAAATGATTATCAAGAAACCTTAGTTACAGGATATCCACTAATTGTTGGCTTATTACAATGGTTTTTGTAGCCTCATACTCATTTACATTTGAAATGAGATGAGCATTAGTTCGCTAACTATCGGATGATTATCAAGAGAACCCAAAGAAATAGTTATTGAGCGAGGCTGGAAGAGTCGTCAGAAATCTGTAGTAAATACAAACTAATCCTAAAAATAAATACTACATTGGTTGCTTTATTAATACATAAGTTAATTGGCAGTTAACCATCTGAGTAATAGTACTAGTGGTCCCTTAGACCTTAATTGTATCCGTAGGCCATTCCCTTGTTTCGTTTTCCATTATTCCTAAATGTGATGCTTCTATTGCTTCATGCAAACAATAAACTTCGCTCTACTTAGTGATCATAATCATATCAGTAGCCTTGTGTACTGCAGTTTTCCCTGTGACACGTAGCAGAAAGAATGAACAATGTCCATTCTCTGTGCTACAGGTCACAGGGGACATCTGCCGCACACATCCCATTGATATGATCACTATTAAAAGCAGGACAAAGTTTGTTGTCTTTCCAGCGAGAAATAACATAGGAAGGTAATATATATCTGTGGGCTCTATAAAACAGAATTAAGTAATTCATTGTTCCCTGCAATTTTGTTATAAAAGAGTTCCACCTGCTTACACTGTATTGTGAAACCAAAATAATGGTATCACAGCATCAAGCTCGTATCATACTGAAGCTGACATCCAAGACATCATACTGAGATAACATAATAAACACCCATATTGTAGTCCCTGTCGGCAATGATAGCCATGCTATAGGCCTATTTGAATGATTTTCAGTAGTGTTTTATATCGATTTTTAGCCGGTCAGGTATCAATCTATCAACAATTCATATTATTAGGTACGCACCCTAGCTATGTTTGAACAACTTAAATGTACTTGCAAAGAATATAAGGTCAGTCAATATCAAATCATAAGACCTGTATTTGGTATGGTTAAGCACATGCATGCATGGCTACCAGAAGCACATTACTTGATCATGCTAGATGTGTAATGTGCACTGATTAATTTAGTACCGTAGACCAAAAGTAAGGCAATATGGAACTGTCGATCGAGCGAGGCATTTTTGAAGATCTGCACAACCCTAATCAACACTCAGTAACTTATAATTTTCAAAACCAAAATGTAGATATATGCACACCATCTGTGTTTTAAATATTTATGTATATTTATAACTAGCCTTTATACCAAATAATAAGAGTTTTTGATGACAGAACATGAAACATCAGCTATAAGCTTAATTCAAAAACAAAACTCCGACTTGTGTTTTATAAATGCTGCCAGTCTGCAAGTTCTCACTTAGCTTATATGTACAAACTAAACATAGCTTACCAGTAAATAGCATGCATGGTGTTCATCACACATATATGCAATGTAAAATCTAAAGCTGAATGGTTAAAATTAAACAGCATGGTTCCTATACATTTGTACATCAATTCTAATATACAACTGATTTCAACAGCTACAGAATTGAAAGAATGGTATGTGTCAAGGCCAGGTCATCATTGAATGCCATTCAGCTTGAATGGTGTATGAATGGTACTATTTCTGAGATATTCTTCCTGAATGCTATAAGCTTAACCTGAATGGTGTGTTTCATATAATGAATGGTATTAAATTTCACAACCTTCAACATCAACATTCAAGTTAATGCTATATGTGCTTGAATTGTTTTGATTGCTATAAAATAGGAAAAATAACCTTCGAATGTCATTCAAAGGCTATTTGAAGGCTATAATAGCCTTCACATTTGGTAAGGGAGACCATATCGATAATTGACCTACTCCCGCCGTTGATGGGGTAAATCCACAGAATCGAACGGGGAACGGAACTCAGAGCGAGAGCAAGTAGTGTGTTTATCATACTTGGCCTCGTTCTGATTACCGATTTCCCGTCCGGTTCTGTGGATTTACCCAATCAACGGCAGGATTATGTCGATATGGTCTATAGGTGAACACTTCACTCATGTGAAGGTTGTAATTTACCAAAATTATTTTTCTTACGGATTTGCGATCCTTATGCTTACTTGAAAACACCTACAAAGTCTCATTTCATAAAAATGATCAGAAATATGCAATATATCTGTATGTGCTTAGGACAATCAACATAAAATGTAAGGCTTACTGATCTTTGAACATGTTTATCTCAGTTTCAACTTTTATTGGACCATAACTTGGACATCTGGAAACTGATTGAAATTCAAGGTGTCATTTTAATTCTTATAGATCAATTCCACAGAACTATTACTGCGGTGTCCCTGATGACAAAATGTAGTGTCCCAAGATCGGGGTACTTATCGACCAGTGAATTTGATACATCTCATAAAGCACAATGCATGCTGTCAAGTATGTAAAACATGCATTACTTGTCTCATTCAAATGTTCCGGGAAGTGATATTTGTGGTTCTCTCAATAGAGGGCCAAACACAGTAATCGCTCAGCGGATTCGTGTATAACATATGGTCTTTGTAAACATTAAAAAGAGTGGAAATGACAAGAGACTGCATTGACATTTAGTTTGAAATGAATGGTCGCATATAGGGCACACACATGGCGACACACCACATATTAGCTTCCCATTGACCTATTGTACAAAATGGCTTCCTAAAACACCCCAAAACTCAATAATAAAGCAACTGATTTCTTCAACAGTGCCTTTTCTTAAGGTAGCTTTAACGGCTACAGTGTCCTGCACAGAATTTGTTCAAAAGTTTCACAGAATGTGCAGAATGATGAAAAACTTTTTTTTTCAGTTTTTGAGTTAAGCTATTTCTTGTTTTCCAATTTCCCATAGACTTTGTACACAGCAAAATTGGACAACATGAAAATTCCACAAAATTTGTCAAATTTCAGAAAAAAATACTTTATACAAAAGAATTTATTTATATGGCAGTGGTTCACAAATGAAACTAATTTTTGTTTTGTTTCATTGCAAACTGATCATAGATTGTCATCAATTTTTGTGTTGAAGAAATTTCTTTCATCGTTTATGAACGGGAGACTTTTAATGTTTCTACTTCCTGATTTTTATTGTGTTAATTTCTAGAAACACTGAATAGCCAGATTTCTCTGAATTTTCATTCATACTTCCCATGCTTCAATTTTAACAAACAAGGTGTCAAATGAAAGCTTATCAAATTTGCAACAATCTCTTGTGGTAACTAAAAAATTATTTTTCTTGATAATTAAACACTTCATGGCAAAAAAAACCACAAGAAAATTTAGCTGTTGTAATCCTTCACCAGCCCCTAAAATTTGATTGTCATAGCACATTCCCTCTTGACATAAAAAATCAAAAATTCTTGATTTTTTAGGGAATTTACCAAACATTGGCCAAATATCACAATACCTAATAAATGTTACCTTTGAAGGGTTTTCTTTAAATGGAAATAGGTTTTGGTTCCCATTCCTAAAGCTAATTTTCTGACATGTGTAAATAGCCGTTCAAGCTGCCTTAAGTAGATATGAACTCTTTTACCCACATGATGAAAAAAGTACAACATGAAGGCAAATTTTTTGAGATATGGGATGTTGAAAGTATTGACGTCCAATATTAGTAACAGCCAAATAAGTAGTACCAGACACGTTGTAGAAAAGCTTTAAACTTTTTACCACCAAAGCACTCTAGAGATTAAAAATTATATCAGAACAACTTCAAAAAACCTAAATTTATAATTATAACAAATATTGACCAAACATATATAGCCCTTCCATATGATTGAGAGTTCAACTTTAGGGCAGTCAAATTTATTTATTTTAGAAAAACCAAATGGGGAATGTCAGTTTATTTTGTGTTGTAGTCCAACATGTGTGAAAACTGTCAGCTACCTATTAATGGGAATGTAATCATGGCCTATGGGTAACTTTAAATGTTTGATTAGGCAAACATGCTGTTTCCTGTATTCTTTCTTGCACGCAACAGATAACACCTTGGTTTCTAATAAAATACTAAATCTTTTCTCAGTTGTTGTGGAGGGAGAAGTGACCATTATTTGAAAGAGACTTACTAGCCTAATGTCACATCCAGGATTCAACCTTTCTATACTTGCTGATTTTATTACATTTTAGGAAAGGCTATCAAAATATCAATAGGCATGAGGTTGTATCGTTCTGTAAAAAGATGGAAACACTGGAAAAGCATTGAAATTGTTAAAAAAAAGCCTTAAAGCGGGCTGAAAATAAATAAAATTGTGGAATTTTTGACATCAAAAAGAGCTAGAAGCAGCTGAAAAGCTGGAAAATCTCATGCCTGTATTAACCTTCTAACTTATTTTCAAATTCATTTCACATACCATTAATGAATGGGAAATAATGCTTTCAGTAAATCTTTAATTCCACTATGTTAATCCCACTTGCTGCTTGATAAAAAAAAAAAAGATTAGAGGAAAAAAATGCCACAAAAACTTATTAATTTTAGTCCTGCCATTTTGATTTCACTTCCTTTGTGACCTCATTTTCATGGTTGTTCTTTATAATTCACCACTTTTTGACTCCCAGAAGGATATGGTGAGATACTACTTCATTTATACTAAGGTTTCAAACACTGTCAAAGATTCTAGGCAATGCATTAGACTGAAAACACCAAGAGAATAATCATTTCTTCCTGATATTTGGTTTATAAGCTCTTACCTCGCTGTAGTTTGGCGAGCAAATTTAGATTAACTAGAAACACTGTGGTGTTATTTTGTAAGGTACGAGGAGAAACACTATGGTGTTATTTTGTAAGGTGCGAGGAGATGAGTTGGACAAGGTATAATATTCAAAATTAAAGTGTGTTGAACTTTATATTTTGTGTTAATTGTTATTTGCGTAGCATAACGTAGGTTTTTTTGAAACTTGCATGGTCCCTCACACTTGTAGATTCACAGAGGGCCAAGATGGAACACCACTTAATAGATACTACAGTATCAAACATTGGTAACAATTCATTTGACTGAGAACTCTCAGAGAATACTTATTACTTCCTGACCTTTGGATGTCAATTTGTTACCTTATTTGCATGCTTGCTAATTACAAATCAACACTTTTGGTTACTCAGAGGGCCAACATGAGACACTGCCTAATATACTAGTATCCTAAGGTTTCAAACATCTTCAAAGGTTAGAGTCAATACAAAATACTGAAACCACTAGCAGAATAGAGACTCATAAATGTAAGATATGTTCTGATCACATCGCCAGAACAGGTGAATCAATGAATGTTTAGAAAGTATCTGGCTAGAGAAAAGAATCCAATTATTGTTAAGCACAATTTGTAAGTTGAGGACAAAACCTCAAAACAGGATAGCCTGGAAATAGGTATAGTAAAATGAATTTCTTAATTCATACGTTTTTGCAAAAATCTCCTCTAAACAGGAACAAATGCATAGCTTTTAATATTGGAGAGTGAGCAGACAAGTGTATGAAAATTCACTAATGGGATTCTAAAACACCTTATGCACCTCTTGTCATTTTGTAAAATATTTGCAAAGACCATGCAATCTATACCTCATTGAACTTCATCGGTTTCAAGAAATTATGCCTTTGGTCCGCTAAAGGTTGCCAGGCATTAATAGTAATAAGTAAGATTACAATAAATATGTTCAAATATCACTAAGCTCTATGTTTTCTGTTGATTATCCTCAGAACATACAGATTTTATTTCATGTTTCTGATAATTATTTTGAAATGACACTTTACAGGTGTTTTAAAGTATTACGGATTGCAAAACTGCCAACAAATGATTTCAGCCAATTTTGACTTTGGGATGTATTTTCGCCTCCAGCAAAAAATGAAGTTTGCTGCATTTATGGCTATATAGAGATGAACAAACATATATGTTATTGAAGTATTCCATTTAATAGTAAGATACAAGCATTTCCTGGAGGTGTTGGTATAGCAGACCATTCAGACATGGTCACACTATGAATTCTGCAGTATTGTCACAAGAAGGTATAAGACAAGTCACGTAATATCAATATATGTCTACTCTTATGTAAATCTCAATTTGAATCAATACGTCTCACTGTGTACTTGGTGAAAGTTAACTAGCATATTAGGATGCAGGCTGCTCAACAGAAATGTGTTTGTATTACCAGGTGTCAGATTTAAGAAAATGTACAATTCATCTTTTTTCCATGGGTTCAAAAGATGTTGTGTATTTTCTTCATGAATGTGGTCAATAATACATTGGGGACATTTAAAAACTACTGGTATAACCCCTGGTGAATGTGAATATGTTTACAAAATTTAAGTTAAACATTTGCCTCACAAAAATGGTTCAAACCTGTTTACTGATAGATGAAAAGTTCAACAATAGTGCCTTCAGAAGGTTTATCATGTAAATGAAGTATTGTTTCATAAGAAAATTATTCCTAAAGCTGAGATGTAACATGATGTTAAGGACAAAATAGTAACTATGAATTTGTTATTCTTCTGCCATGATGTTCATACATTCATGACGACAGGCAATGTTCAAAGATGTACTAGTTCAGAATCTTGCAACTCAATTAATTTACAGGTCTAACAATAGACAGATGATTATATTTATAGTTGAGGGGATAGGACTAGTTACTTGCACTAAATTTCTACCTTGGCATTTTCTCATGTTCAATTGCTACAGGGAAATGGTGGTTACTTGAGGGGGGGGGGGGTATTAGCTAAAACTAGGTCAAAAGTAAGGTGGCAAGTTTTCCATGATTTGAAACACCAAATTAATAAAGTGATTTTCCAAGATGAAATTTAGGTGTCCCTTTTGTATTTTAGTTCCAAGGGGTAGGCTATTTACAAGCCTTTTGGGCCTTCCAGTATACCTCTCCATTTTATTTATTGTTGTTTTTCTTTTTTTCTTTTATGGAAATAAAGATTGACCTTGAACTTGTGGGAAATTGTTTACATTCTTATTTTGTACCTTGAGGATTTACAATGTTCAATTGGATTGACTCTGATGATTTTCCTCATGTTTAGAACTGTTAATATAATGCTTTTTGTGAGGCAATGTTGTAAACATGAATATTTTCCCACTCAATGATTTTTTGTGACAGCTAATTTTAAAAACCTTTCTACGTTTTAATACTCATGCATGTGAATTTTTCAACGTGCAGTAGTATATACATACCATTTTTGCGCTACATTGAGTTTTGCGCCAGCTGGATTCAGCGCAAAAAATGCGACAACAAATGTAGAATGAAAGACACCACTTATACAGTATTGCATATTAAATAGCTTTGTCCTGATTTACTTCCATCAAGTCATGAAATATGACAAAGGGTAGAACCTCAAAACTCAGAATCAATATTTGAGTTTTGAGATTCCACCATCTATATATATTTACAAATTCATAAAATGCTGAATGATGTAGCCCTACTTGATAATCAAATTGGGCCAAAACAAAATTAATCGTTTGGTTGTTCTCCACAACTTTTTCTGAGGTGGAGCAGGCAGGCGGAAAATTTTCACAATATTTTTTGTTTGGCCTCAGAATTCTATCACACATTGATGTACAAGCTAAACATAATACCACTATTTGGATCAAAAAGTAAGTGTTGAAGCAAAGTTGTAAACCTCTTCTAATAACAATATTTATTTATATTAACATTGATAGTTTCCAGTTCTTGGCCCAACAAATTAAAGCACATTCAAGATTTTAACTTAAGATCATTAACAATGTAAAAGAACACTACTTCAAAAGAGGTAATTTGCCTGCTTATAATACACTGTGTGCACGTAGATTAACACTGGTTACTTTAACTATCGATTGTGACACTGTTTATATACACAGCCTTTAGGAATTTTGCTACATGGACAACCTTTTGACAGCTGTTAATGTGAGCTACACAGGTACTGAAAGTTTGTGCTAAATGAAATTTCATCGGTGATGATTTCATTAGCATACTTAGCCTGAAGATATTGTATGTATAATACTTTGAAGCTTATCCAAAGCTGATCAAATCTACAGACCAGACTCACCTCAAGCTATATAGAAATGTAAAGTAGTCAATAAGTGGTCACTTTCTGCAGTTCTGTTGTTTTTGTTTATTATTTTATTACATAAATGTAATCAATTTTTCCAAGAAAAATCATGAAACATAATCAATCTGATGCCGAGCGGTTAGAGCTCAGGTCTCGTAATACAGAGGTTGTGGGATCGAGCCCCGGGCCAGGCGGTTTACATCTCCTTGTTTCCTTGGGCAAGAAACTTTACTCTAATTGCTCCGTGGTTCGGATAGTCACCTTGAGCAGTTGGTCCCTTGTGCGAATGCTCCTTCCTGGGGCGCTGCATACAGTGTATACCTGGTGGTGGTGATGCTGATTTAACGGAAACTTTTATGGTTGTTGCAACACAACAACATTGTTTATTGATCAGTGGTAGAATCTCCACAAAGAAATAAAGAGGTCTATAGTCTAAATTGGTCTATTATTTAGGGGAGACACATAAACTAATAGACAATGTGGTTCAGATATCTGCACTAGTTGAAACAGTCTATTTCTCCACTAATCTCGAACTTATTGATAATTCATCTTATCAGCACATTTGGTTGTGTGCCTGTGTACTATATCTATGATTTTTAAATATCAAATAAATATGTTCTTGTCGGATGCCCAAAATTTAACTTTGCCGTTTAGCACCGATAACAGCAAGCTGTTGCCGATTAGTTTACGCGTCTCCCCTTACCACCAAGAAATACATTAAGGGTTGAGAGCCACAAGGCCGTATATGCACTGACAACAAAATATTTGTACCTTTGTTGCACATGCAAATACGGCTTTGTGTTGTTGTTTTTGTGCAGATACAGCCTTGTACTCTCAACCCTGATCATGTGCAAATGGAAACAATAAATTGATTTTATTTATTTAACTTTAGGCCAAGAAAAAAAAAAGTCTGTCTCAGCTTCCCGCACGCATAGCTTTTAAAAATCCAAATTTAGCGCATTTCTTTTTTTTTTTAAGGTTTTTGAGAGATTTTCATGTTTTTTTTTCATCTTTTTTCCTACTACTGGAAAAAAAATTAAATAAACGGCCGCAAAAAAAAAATAGTGGCCTAAAAATGAAAAAATAAATAAATTAGGGGGTATTTTCGCATTCGCGTAGCCCTTTTTTATTAAAAAAAACCCCGCATAGCGTTTAGGGTTTTGACCTTAAGTAAGCTGAGACAGAGTTCTTTTTGTTTGGCCTTAGACAAGAAATTAACTAAATGTAATCAAATTGCATATTTCATAAATCTTAACTGGTTGTTTATTGTATCATAAACAACAAATTGCAATGATTAATTTCAATGTTAAAGACAACCTGATAATGAAACCATATGCATCTTTCATCACACAGTATAATAAACAGGAAAACTGAAATTAATGACGCATGAATATTGACAATCAGCTAGAATGATGAATATATCTTTATGAAACTTAACTTGTAACATAACTGTTATTAATTGGTAAATAGAATGCTGCCTGTAATTTCAATGCAGATTTCTTAGTATTTGCTCTACCTAATGTAAGCTTGTTTCCAAATGAAATTGTTGTGAAATATTTCAACATCACTGATCATAAATCAAAGAAAATCACAAGCTAAATTTAGATTTGATAGTGCAATGCAGTCCAAAATCTTAGGCCCGTCTCACACTGTGAGGACTAAGGGGTAACAACGAGCAACAGAGACCCGCAGATTGTAGTTTTGAATTGTCCGCCAGTCATTGTTAGTTAACATCAGCTAACAATGACAAAATCTGCAAGCCCTTGCATACTGTTAAAATATTTCACAACAATTTCATTTGGAAACAAATTCTATTATAGTGGATTTTTATATTTGTGTCACTCAATTTAATATTTTAGGTAATGTTAACTTTGAGAAATCTCCTTTTTTGCCAACACCAGATATTTCTCCCCATTACAATAACTTTCATATTATTTCATTGATATTTCAAATAATTGAAGATCTTGCAACCATATCATTCAAGGGCTGGTAACACTTTGCTCAACAAAATGAATAGATAATATCAGTTATGGGAGACTGACTTTCTGATATTTATCCTTATATAAGTATATAAGCAGTAAAATATACATTAATTCTTTGAAAAAAGAAAAAAATATATAAAAAAGACAATGTAACTTACTAAGGACAATTTATTTATGAGCACAAGGTACTTGTCATATCCAACTGTATCTTTAAATTCATGTCACCATGAAAAACAATCAGGATCTCATTGATCAAATTGAAATTGTAGACACGTTTAGCATTCCTCACTCATAGGCAACTGTATGCCCTGTAGTGTACATGAAGCTAACAAGGAAACACAACAACAAGGTATGGCAATGTGCAATAGAGGCAGTGGCAATGTGTTTTGTGGTGGCTCCCTAGGCAGGAGTGAATTGGAAGCATTTAATGCTGATTTTGTTAAATAGCCACAGTGTTTTGTAGATATAATCTGTATCGAGAATGATTTTATTAATATTGTTATTTGAAATCTCAAGTATGATTGCAGATAGATTATGTCAAGTAATGTTCACACAAATGTTTGACTAATTTTTTTGTTAAAGGAGTTTGTTGCAGATACACCTGTTGTAATAGTTTTGTGAGACAATAAATGAGATCTGGTATCATTTTGGGTAAACAGTCTTCAACTGCCCAATTTCAATAAGGTTTTCACCAAGTTAGACAGTTAGAACAATGGCAACTAGCCAGATCCAGTGGTTGTGTGTGTTTAACTGCCAAATAGGCACAAAAAGTGTCCCTAAACTTGAAAAGTAACAAATCTAATCTCGTTTCAAACTCTATGAAACAACAGGTGACTCATCATGTGCATATGGAAGTATAAAGTCTGGAGATCAAGATTGGCCTCATTTATGAGCTCTCTCTTCTTAGAAAATAGTATGAGATAAAAACATAATAAAGAAAGTAATAAAGATTGTCAAAAGTAGGTTAACATCCACTCTTTTTTTGTTTAGCTTTGGTCAGATTGGACATTAAAGAAAAGGTAATCATATTGGTATGGAGCTACAATCAGGGACAAAAAATCTTGGCACAATTATCTTTGCAATGTCATTGTTTTTGCATGCTTTCCCCATTCCCCACACCATGTCGATCTAAACACAAGAAGCATCTTTACATCCAACATTGACACAGGTGTAAGAGAAGAGTCATTCAACTTTATCCATCTTTTACTGTAGTTTCTAGTGTTTTAATCGGATGAATGGACCTGAAAAGTGTTCCAACCTTTTTTCCCTTAATTGTAGGTGATGTGTATGAGCTTCTCATCGTATTAAGCAGTATAATGGTTAATCTTCTTTACCTGGCTTGTAGATATTAATAATAACACAACCACATGCTAAGTGCTAAGTTTTACAGGGATCTGCTTTTTTGAATTAATTGTTAGCAAGTTTGGGTAAATTCAAACAATTCTTGTGAGCGGACATCCGGGTGTTAAATTGGGACCTGATGATTGCAGTGAAAACAAATGACAACTTCCAATGAAACTCTATGGAGAAAATACTCTTGCAAACTTTGATTAATTCAAATCATTTCATAAATTAACTTCTCCCCAAAAAAGAAGGAAAATTCAGGTGTGACTGGCTGTAGTACTGATTGTTTTCACCATGAAAGAAAACAATATGAGTTATTTTTACAATTTGAGATTATTTTGACACAGGTTTAACATAGATCTGTTTGTGTCTATATAGTGTACATCTCTGTAGCAGTAGCACAGTATCAAAAGAGAATTTATGATTTATTTCTGTCACATTTCCTGACAAACACTGATAAGGTGACGGAAGTGGGATTCATTAGTCC
>JXSR01S049247.1:75125-89436 GCA_000969725.1 Ophiothrix spiculata
CATTCATAGTACATATTTGGTGATGTATTACATGCCTGTTTTCATATTTACTCCCGGCCATTCATGGTATTACATAAACAGTAATGTTGATTAATCTGTGAATTTATAAGCATAAACTTAATTGTTTAAAAAAAAACGACAACAAAATTGAGCGTCAGTATCTGATATGATCCCGCCTCAAAAATATTTGGACAGTACCCTAACCTATTTTCGATGGATTCTATTGGATTAATTCCCATCTGGGTAGTAAAAAAACGCCTGAGTTTAGAACTTTTTTCAAAAAAGAGATATAAAAATTTGAACTCTGACTGAACTGACGTCAAGTCATAGTACACAGATGTACCGAATAGGTGTTAGCCTCCTGAGAGTGATTTGCCAGAAAAGGTATGGTAAAATACTTAAAAATATGCCTGTGGACTATGGCCTTAACTTACCGTAAATCCCAAGAGAGTGTGCTCAGTAGAAAGGTTGGTATATGGATTGGCGACCAGGAGTGATTGTATTTTTGGCCTCCAGATTTATCAATGGCCCCTTAAAAATTTGAAAAATGGTTTTGACATATTGGTTGCATTTCTCAAAAATTAGAATTTCCTGACCAAATTTTGATTGGTATGCCTGTCGGTAACTGATTGTGCAATAAACTTTGTAAAATGTACTATTAAAATATTCCAGAAAAAATGAATATTCATAAAATCTAGCATGGCAATGCATCGTTGATGCACTCGTTTTCTGTATTTTGGTCCTTTTGACATGTTTTTACATTGACCAGACTTTCAATTTAAAATTCATACCGAAAGGGTGTTTTTTTAAGGGGATCCTTAGGACCAATGGATGGGAAATACCTTGGTCACTAAACCCTAACTGACCATACGTGATTTTTCATTTCTAGCCTCGGAAAGTGAGGGTGAAAAAATGCATGTTTTCACCGGGATTCGAACCCGTGACCTGTGGATTCCCAAACGGCCTATACCATTAGCAGGCCACCGTAGAGTAGCTGCCCGGGCAGCGATTCCGTTACCATTATGATTCCATTACCATCCGTTATGGAACCCCCGTCTGTGACGTATTTGGACATTTTAGGTGATTTCAATAATGAGATTTAGTGAGACTTAGGACTGTTAGGGTTAAGTGTCAAAAAAAAAATTGTTTGACCATCACAGACGTAGAAACTAAAAAATTTCAAAACTAGAAACATTGTATTCACACCATTTTTTTTCTCTATAGAAAAAAAATATGTTGGTAAAGAATTGCAATTTCTTCCAATATTCCACAAATTTAGGAAAAACTAATGGTAGGTTTGAAATATGTTTTATTGATTCATGTATGAAAATTTGTAGTTGGAAAAATAGCGGGGAAGAATCTAGGACAGTCCCTCTAAATTGACCCATGATCCTGGTTAGAGTCAATTTTTAGTGGTCATGATTTCCAACATTCAGTACAAGTATTCTCATCAGAGGAATATTCCCCCACCCCTATCATGGTATCATGATAGATTGGTTGGGCATTCTTGACCAAATTCCTCGCATTTTTGTGGGATAAAATAGAAAGTAATTTTTGGTTCAGGATATTTCAATAAATTGTTTGGTGCATTTATTACAGTTAATTATTATATAAATAAAATAAATAAATTAAAATAATTAAATAAATAACAAAAAATCACATAGGGCTCTAGATCAGGCATTCTCAACTAGCGACCAAATTTGGCGCTTTGACTGTTACAGATTGGCGCTTTTGCTCTCTTAAAAAACAAAGACATACATTAGAAATACACTGAAAAACAGATGCATGTGGCATTTTAGCCTACAATTTTCTCATTTATGTGGCGAATTAGTTGAGAGCCCCTGCTCCAGATAAACTTGTTCAAAAGTAATTGTCACCAATAGACATTTACACAAGGAGAATATGTGTATTAATTTATGCATTTTTTATGATTTTGTTCTTATATAATATGGTCCAAGACAACATGATTGTAGACCTACATACCATTTTCATGTATGTATGTATTGAAATGGTGGTTCAAAATTATGCAATTTTACTTTTTAAAGCAAATTATTCAAAATTCACGAAGTTACAAAGACAGACACCAATGGCCTCACAATTTATTGCAATCATTTTTAAATATTGATTTATTCCCAAGTATACCCTCATTTTTGTGTCGGTGAAAATAATAGCAGAGCAAAAATGAGTTCAATTTAGCGTGATTCCGCTACAATCAACCGCACATCCGACAGGTAGAGGAAATGAGACCTTTCCATACAGTTGATATTACTAATAAGTCGCTCATTTAATACCGTGAGGCAGATCTACTTAGACACACTCGTTCACAGCTAATCACATGATATTATTTCGTCCACATCCTAATGAGACAACTGGTCAGCTATATTTTTTGTTGAAGATGAGAAGGTGATGCACATATACCCCACTAAAATTACAGCCTAACCTTGAAGAATTCAACAGCTTTCAACCACTATTTATTAGTAATTCTATAAGGTTCAACCGTGACTTAATACTGAATGCATTAACACATTTTGGTAATAAGACTATTTAATTGTCTATTTAGGCCTACCATAAAATGCAGTGGTTTCTTTAAAATTCTGGTGTACGATTATTTTAACTTTTAGAATAGGGCAGGAAAAAGAGACTCTTATTATCTTGACTAAGAGAGCTTCCAATAGTACATGTACTTTGCTATCATGTAATTCGATTACGGTTACCTTAACAGACATTTTCACTATTTCTAAAAACGAAAAATTTCAGATGGATTATAAGAAAAATTTGAGCAATATTTTAGTACAAAAATCTAAAGAAGTTGAAAAAAAAAGAAAAGAAATTGGACTATTTAAAACATGGAACTTGTATGACCTGAAAGTGATATGACTTGATGGGGCAAATGAGGTCATACACGGTGGGTACCCAGCTGCCTTAGGCATTGGGAACTGGGTTAAGTGAAAATCCAACATGGGTGGTATGTTTTACTTCTCTACACCTATTCAGTGTCCTTGATAGTAACATCAAATAACTGTCTGGCCCCTGGGCTAGTGTACTTGGCATAGACCATACAGATGCCAGGAATGTGAATTTGTGTTTTTTGAATGAAAGAGTAGGAGTCTAAATTGTCTAAAACTCGAAATTACGGCAAATTTGACCATGTTGGGAGGCACTCAAATTCAAAACTGACGGGCATGTACGGACCTTGGCGGGGAATCATGGGGCATTCAGTGTAGGATTTCGGTGAAAATGGGGGTCATTCAGTGTGAGAATCCAAAAATGCGGGTCTATGAGTGTAAAAATAGATTATTTGCTATTCAATTTGCACTAAATCCATGGTTTCAAGCAGAAATCAAGGCACTGAATTAAAGATATCTGCTTTCCTTTAGTGTTTAGGCCTCTTGAGATTGCGAAGAAGGCGAGAATTAGAGATATTAGGCTCAGGACAGAAAATAAGGGGTCGTTTAATTTAAAACTTGGAAAATAGGGCATTGGATATATAGAGGGTGTGAAACCCTTGGGGGGGTACTCACATATATAAGGTATACGGGGATGTGCCGCTGGAATGGGTCGCTTTTTCACAAAAGATCTCTAAACATGGGTCCCATTTTTTGCACAAAAATCCCTAAACATGGGTCACATTTTCAAGAAAATATCCTAAAATGGTTCAAAAAAGGTGAACATTTTCTGGGCTCGCATTGTGAGCCCAGAAAATTTTGAAAAATCAGCCTATTTTTGGAGCAAAATCCAAAAGTGCACTTTTTCTCAAAAATTACCCTTAAAGATGGGTATGGGTTCCACGGTCCCAGCCGCACACCCCCGTTCAGACCAAAGTGGAGTACCCCCCAAAAAAACAGGGTCATTGCAATTTGGGTGTCAGCTTAGCGGTAAAAAGGGGGTCTGCACTCGCTATCAACAGACATGGGAGTACACCCTGTCCTGTCTAAATATTTAAAATCAATGGGACTAATATGTGGTGTAGCGTCATACCGTGCGAGTCAAAAAAACTGCAATAATTAGATGGAAGCCATATTGTAAGAACAAAAGTATTTTCGAACAAATAATATTAATTTCTAAATAGATCATGAATTAAGCTTTCAAACGGTGGAAGAATGGTGAAAATTGATAAAGGCATTGCAAAGATATCCTTATTTGAATAATATGGTATGAAAACAGTTCTGTCCAAATGAGCATACCTCGTCGAACGAGTAAGTACTAATATTGAATTGAATTTTTGCCAACACCTCTTGAATAATAACACAAACTGATTTAATTGCACTAGTGAAAATCTCTTCTTAATCTATTAATTTGCATATAAAAGATAATTTAGGCGTTTTTTTCAAGTGCAAAATGACATATTTGGGGATACTATCTTAGAACGGAGAGCTTATTAATCAGTCACTGTTCAAAATGTGTCAAGATCAGTTCACAAACGAGCAATATGCTCTTATTTCTGAGGTTTATTTTACCACCAAATCTCATTCAGAAGTGAAACAGAGATTCAAACAGGGTGCATTCCCTCCATTGCGTGTACCATGGACATCCATCATCTATAGAATTCAGGCGAAATTCAAAAGAACAGGAACAGTCCATAACCTAAATAAAGAGAGACCTAGAAGACCACGAACGGCAAGAAGCAGGAGAAACGTCGACCGCGTTCGTCAGACATTGGCAAGGGATCCAGAAGTGAGCTCACAAAGAGAAATCCCCTGCCCAATGTGTCCCAGTCCACGTTCAATCGAAAATTGAATATTCAGGGCCACCAAGCTCAAACGGTCCTTTTCAAGGCACACAAACACAAAAGAGAAAAGATAAAGTCATAATTGTGTACTCCATTAATAAAACAAATGTACAACATTTGGACAGAGCTGTTTTTATGTCTTCCTATTCAAATAAGTGTATCTCTACGACGCCTTGATCAATTTTCCCCATTCTTTCACCATTTTAAAGGTAAATCTATGATCTATTTAGATATATACATTTCATGTTCATGATATCTCTCGTTTTTGAAATATGGCTTTCATTTAACTATTGCAGTTTTTTTGACTCACCCGGTATGTTCTGATTTTATTAGGTAAGTTTGTTTCTGCTGTATTTTGAAATCCAAATGCCCTGTAGACACTCATGATATTTGGTAAGTGGGTGGGACTTGGGCTCAAAGTTTTGCTTCCTACGGTTTGAGTTGAATTAAATTTTGGTATAATTAGCATATATTCAAAACCATTAAACTTATCTTTGTGATAATATGTGATTTGATGGCCCTTGACGTATTAGTTCCACCTGCGATTCCAGTATATAATAAGCAAATTAACTATCTTTAGAATTTGATTAATTTATGCATAAGTTGGTCTAACCCTAACTGTACTGAGCACTTCTCCATTTAAAATCTCCTCGGAAATCGGAAATGGCAGGTTTCCACCTGGGTTCGATCCATCCCAAACAAACGATCCTTCTCGCATCCCAAACAAACTATTACTATGTCCAGCCATCGAGCACGATCTGCCATGGCAGCGATTTCGTGACCATTGCTAACTCCGGTCTATGACGTATTTGGATGATTTTCCTAACTATGTGGATTGTGATTTTTTGATGTTTAGTACGGTTAGGGTTAAGGCAGACCCTTATGTGGCCTTCACTAACCCTAACTGTACTCCGAGCAGTCCCATTATGGAGGCAATGCATATGTAAGGGTCAGCAATGTGGGTAAACACTGGACTATTGTGAAAAGAAACCCATCCCTAGAAAGATATGAATGAGTACTATTCAATGGAATTCTCAAATTCCTGATAGCCCCTTGTCCAGAAAACCATTATTGCCTATTATATATCAGTGTTTCAGAATAATGCATTGGGGGATATCCTGAAAACCACCTCTGCCTTACACCCGTATCTATTTCATATTTGACTGCTTCCCCCCACCGTGCTGAGCACTTCTCCGTTTTAAAACTCATATGCACAACAATTGCCGTATCTAAATTGTTTGATAGAGAAAATGTTCATCCCAGTATAGGGGATTATCACATTTATCAAAAACACTAGAGAAAATATCACTGAAATCCATAAACGTTATGCAAAACGAACAGTCTCTTCAAACTGCATACCAATACGTGTATGAATGCGCCAAACCAGTAATTAGCGGTAATAATGACAGCATACAAAGTTTCATTGTCAAATTTAAACCTATTTATCAAAATGTTAAGATATTCTTAAATTGTTATTATCGTTGTAGACAACAAAATATACTGCCCCCTATTGTTGAATTTGTAAAAAATTAACTTTCAGGAGATCTAATAGCTTCTAATGTAAACTCCAATTTTTTTTTTGATTTATCTGCAATCTTTTATATGTAAAGACTGTTTTACAAACTAATCTTTGGCTCTTCTTGATATATAAAATACAAATTTCTTTTGATTTATCTGCAATCTATTATATGAAGAGACTGTTTTACTAACTAATCTTTGGCTCTTTCTTGATATATAATATAGCATCAATAAATACATGTAGAGAATAGCTTCGTAACCAAGATCAACACACAAAAAGTCAAATTTTTGACTTTTCTGAAGGTTCTGATCAAAATTTCCCAATATCTGGTAACTGACATATGAAGTGTAAATCATCCACAAATAAAATGTCAAAATTTTGTCTAATATCCTTTACCAATATTTTAGCAATTAGTTTGTTAGACGCAGGACCAACAAAAGTGATACATTTTTAATGAGCCACCCTGTAGAGACTCTATAGGACATAGACAATATGATGACCTTGTTAATTAGTTGGTATGTGACTTGACCCTGTGGGCAGATGCTATCATGATAATGACCACTACAGGTCAACTTGACCTTGGATGGAGGTACTGGTATTCATTACACCAGTTTCATGAGAGCATTTTATTGAAATTGCTGTATAATCATAGATTTGGTATCATATAGGCCTACAGTGTTGTAAATCAGTAATTTACTGGTTAATTTACAAGGTAAATTATCGGTAATTTACCAGCCTAAAAAGTAAAAAATATTTTTTTGATTTTCAATTTTTTTTCTGTTTTTTTCCAATTATTATATTTTACTTATTTTACTTAATTTAACGGTAATTTACTATAATTTAATGGTAAGTTACTGCAGTTTTTAATATTAGGCTATATGATAATATTTAACATCCACATTCCACATCAATTTTTTATAGGAAATGAAATTTGTCAAAATTAGGCCTCCTTAGTGAAAAGTGATAGTAAAATGTCCTTGAAATGAATCTTTTGTAAAATAAACAATTTACAACATTTAACATTTAATTAATTTACAACCTTTATTTAATTAATTTTATAAGCAATCTGCATAATCAGTTTATCATAAATGTTTATGTTCTTGAAGAACCATTGAACTATAATTGAACTATATCTATGGTTACAATAATTCATCATTCAAAACCAAAGACACTCAAAATTCACAATTGTAATGGTTCACTTCTTCCCCACAAAAGATAATGGTATAGTCCATATCTCACTGGAATGTATGGAATGTGGGAGCATGAACTCATAAAATTGTTTGATTTCTACAATTCCTAAATTGATTTATACAATTAACATCATCCCCACTATGATCTGAAAAATAGTTATCTCTGGGAAGTCTGATCCCAGAGTCTGATATAAATTATACAAGGCCTAATAAATTGCCACGCCCCCTTTTAGTAAACAAACGCCACTCCCCCTCACATATACCCATAAAGTGACCATAAACATTGGTCTTAATTTTGATCAGCTGGTGAACATCGATTAGTGTGTGGTCTGTTTATGTTTTAACATTTTATGGATTTTGGTGGAGGTTATCTGTATAGTAAAGTCATAGCTGGCAGCTGACACAGTGGATTTTCCCAGCAATGTCAAACCGGCTTGTCTGTGTAGAGTCAAATGAACAGAGTTCACTGTACACAGCAATACATAGCACAGATCTGACAGCTCTGTGTGTATAGGTTCACTACCCACGCATACACACAGTTACATTGCATGACAGTTCCTTGATCTAGCATACTGTATTATTTGATACCAAAATTGTGTTGATTTCCTATCTAATCTGTGTTATCGTATCCATGACTTGGTCTGTTAGTACTTGATGTGCTGATTATCAACGGTTTTATCATCTATCGATTGATCGAGGACTCTGCCAGCTGGGATACGAACCAGGGGGTTGTGTATTGTGTACCGTATATGTGGAATATGGCTACGGTTAGTTGGCGAAAGCCAGATGTTGTACCGCAAACCTACATGCAAGGACCGGGAAGAAAAGTAAGAATCTATTTTCCATAATTTCAAGTCCTTATTTTCGTATTACGCAATACTGGCAGCAGCGAGTCGCTCATAGTCAGCCCATGCTGTCTGTATGCATCAGGCATTTGCATGCATGCCATGTGCCTGTACCTTCCGAGTCAGCTGATCCAATGAATTCAAGACGACACTGGAAGTGCCATCCAAAACATATGACTAGGAAATAGTATTATCAGGGAAAAAGAGCAACAAATTCAGTGATGCAATATTGGAATTGTAGTTTTTCCCAGTAATAATTTTATATCAAATGTAAATGGGTAATTTTGTACCATTTTTAAAGCTTCAAAGCACATCCATGATAATTGAAAGATGTAATGTTCATAATACCACCCTCCCATAAGAGTACATATTTTCAACGTTTACTATAGAAAATATATGTTCAAGGAAAGAATTTTGAAGCAGAAATACACATTCAGTTCTCATTTAGTTATGAAATGCTAGATGTAGCCAGACATTTTTTATCAGGGGGGTTCTCATTTAGTTATATGAAATGCTAGATGTAGCCAGACATTTTTATCAGGGAAGCCAAGGCAGGGTAGAGATCTTTTTACAAATGGGTGAGCAACCTCCCACAATAAATCTGTAGCTTTTCTTAACTAACAACAATAATATCCAGCATTTGTGCGCTATTCACCATAGTATCATGGCGCAACTAGACCGCAATCTTAAGACGATGACCTATCGGAATTTAGATTGTAATATTCCCCTAACAGCTCACCAATGCGCTTGGGTCGACGAAGCAATTGAGATTAAATGTCTTTCCCAAGGACATTACCTGTTGGCCGTAGCGGGGCTAGGACTTGGTACCTCACGATTCGGAGTCCTGCACTATTCTACTAGACCACAAGAGCTTAACTGTGACACTGTGGTCCCCGCTGTGGTCATTGTAAGATTTAGTATAGAGAATAAGGATAAGTGACCGTCATAAAGGAGCAATAAATGGGACATCTGGTCATTTTCACTATTTACATACAGACCATGGATCAAAAAATACCCTAATGAATATCAAAGTTATGGCTCTTCAGAAAGGAAGTTTGGATTGAATGTTGAATTGGATGTGTCTAATGTCTGGGCCTAAATAATTTCTTTTTTGCCTATTTCTACTTGCTTGATAATCAGATGGAAGGGGGTTGCGATCCCAATCTTTATGCCATTTTCAGCAGGCCAGTAAAAAGGATTTTTTTTGAGAAGATTTTCCAAGAATATAAGGTTTTCAATGTTTTCAGAAGCATTTCACCCCAAAATGATGGTGTTTTGTGGTTTAGGGGTTTTGTTTGTGAACCTTTTTGTATTTGTTGGTGGAACTTTTTGGTACCGGTACATTGTCAAAAATTGGGGTGTAATGCCACTCCCACACCCACCCCTAAATTCTGATCAAGGATGGTTGTTTTATGGGGCTGAGAGAGTGTTTGCTGATTTTACAGAATTTTGCCATATAGGGGCAAGCATTTAAACTCTGCCATTTGATACTAGTCTTTATTAAAGACCCTCGGTAATGTCCACGGACCAAACGAGCGCCGAAGGCGCGAGCGCTTGCCATAGGCGAAAATTTTGAGTCTGAGGGTGCGCAGCAACCGGGTGTGCTCAAGAAACCAACTCTTGTTTATCTCTATTTATTCAGTCTCGAAGTGTTACGTGTAATCTGATTATCATCCTAACAACTGTTCACGCTTTCTAGTTTTGGACCATGATCGAAATGATCACCATACAAAAGTAGCATATTACGCCGTTGTCAGGGGATGTGCATGAACCAGTTACTGGGGAAGTTACATAATCACTACGATACTGAATAGCATGATAGTGGGTTGGAGTTAGTTTTTTTCACTAGTGCAGTTTCTTGGTCTGTAACACAGACTATTTGATACTGATGAGTGTAAGGAATGCAAAAATGTTAACATTTAGGCCTGCACCTACACTTTTCAGAAAATGGTTCAATTTTCAGCTTGAAGAAACTTTAAAGGACAAGTGATGATTGTAAGTCCAATTTTGTCAAAAATCTAGGCCTTTTATGAATTTTAATGTTTTTCATTAGTAATTACTAAATTATTTTCACTTGTTGAAACGTTGATTTCAATATATCAGATGGGTTAAATGAAATTAATGTGACAAACACTGATTTGATTTCAAATTTTTCAAACAAATAAAATTTGATTCGTGCACATTTTTGCAAATTTATGAATATAATAGAATAGGGCTAGCTTAAGCTCATTGGTGCATCTGTAATATTGATGAGAAATTGTAAATGTGATACAGTGTCTCCCCTATTTGATATTCAGGGTACATGAAGTTGGGGTTGAGTCAATTTTTTTCACCAAAGGCAGTGAGATATTTTTTAGTCGTCTTCGGCGGCAAAGTATTATATTTCATTTTTATGGTTTTTTTTTCTTCCTCATGTGGTTGGGGAAAGTTGTTTTCATTCTATCTATGGTTCAAGATATTTTTTGCTGCCTTCAGCTGTGAAGATTTTTTTTTCCAAAACACTTCCACCCCCCTGAGAATCAAATGATGCACCCCTCTACTATAAACAGGGTGTGCTCAAAATGTGGCTGTTCCTGCTATCGCACAGCCTGTCAATTAGGACAAACATTTAAAACCTTTTTTGACCGACAATGAGAAAATGAAGTAAATGCTAGACGCTATGACCCCACCGTAGGTCAATGTGCACAGCACGACTAAACTCCAGTTATCTTGGGTCACCAGCATTCATTTCGCCTAGTATTGTGTAGAATCGTGTATGGATATTACCCCTAATATCTTGGTCAAAAAAGATAGCTCGGTGATTACGACTGCGCATAATATTTTGTACTAGTATCAATTTCAGTTGTTGTTTTGTGAATCAGAATTCTGTTATGGTTTTTATGGTCAATTTTGTGGAAAAATTATGAATTCATGACGTAGCATCCTTGATTTAGGATTATTATGCCCTTCCCATGTAGCTGTTCGGTGAAGTGCCTCTATAATACTCTGTTTTACATACAATTCTATATATCATAGGTCACATTACAAACAGTGCGTTGCGAATTCAGGGTTCGGGTTTCACCGCTGATGTGGTCACGCATGCTCAGTGCCCCGGCTCAGTGCATACTATCGCTGATATTCTTTATAACTAATTTTGAGCACTCTTTACTGCAATTACTCCTGTGGCCTAGTGGTTTGCGTGATGGACACTAAGGACAAATTTGTTATCATGTTCATCAGCTCAGGTTTGAGACTCCTGAAGATTGTTTTTGAGCTCATGTTCGAGACTCCTGAAGATTTTTTAAAAATCCTAATTTCCCTTTAAATTTAATTTGTTTGTGGATTGTAGACTTAACTATGTATGGATCATATTTGATATGTGTCTCTTTTTTAAAACCTAATACCCTTGAACATATGCGCCGTGGCTACAGAGCTACATTCTGTAGCTAGGCGCTTCTACAAAGTCTAACCTCCATATCTATTCTCACCCGCCAAACCCCACCTACCACAACATATCTTGATTTATTATAAGTTGATGCTGTAATATGACTAAACATATGACATGGTCAACCCTAAAAACATAGGGGATCGTGCACACCCTTGTTTCTTAAGCAGGTAAATATAGGACATTTAATAAACTAGCCCGAGTCATAAAAAGATACAACCATGACAAGGTAGCTCTATGCATGAAGAGAGAATCCTGTAAATTTCATGCAATCAAAAAATTGTGTTTGTTTGCTAGAGGCAAAAATAGGTCTAAAAATGGCTAAAAATAGAGGGTTATAGCGCCCTCTATAACCATTTGCCCATTGACTTCTATGTAAAATGCCATTTTACAAAATGTAGTGTATCTTGAAAACGCAATTTTTTCATGTTCTAAAATTTTGGAATAACTATCAGATAGTAAATGTCTATTACTCTATACATATTTCGTATTATGACACAGGCGATTCAAAATAAAATGTCCGCCAAAAACAAAGGTGGGGAGTAGATAGGAGCATAAATTTTGCTGCTCCCAATATCCCACCAGGGTATTACCTTTGGACCCATTGAGGCCAGTAAGTGGACCCATTGAGGCCAGTAAGTGGACCCCAAAGTGGACCATTTAACCTCACACAATAAAGCTTGTGCACAACGTGAGGCTTGGATTTTGATAATTTGCACTAGTGCTGAAAGTGCTTCAAATATAACCATCCCTCAGTGATAGATTTCTTTATTGTGTGAGTACAGTGAATAAATCATACCATGTTGCAATAAGCAAATTTAGAGAGATAAAGTGACCGAGCCTGGCATACCAACATTAATAGTCACCTGACTTCCTGACTGTGTATGTGTCTGTGGTTTATTGAGGCAAATTTTGTCACATATGATCTGCCATGGAGAACCTACTTCACCCAGTTAAATATATAGGGTGTGCCAAAAATTGATTTACCAATAACCCTAACCCCCTACGCCACTTTTCAGTTAAAAAACATAAAAAATCTCCTCGGAAATCTGCAAGTTAAAAATGGCGGATTTCCCCAGGATTTGAATCTTGTACATCTCGCACCCAACCCCATTATCAGTCAAGCCGCTGAGCACGCGCTGCCATGGCAGTGAGTGATCATTGCTAACTTCGGTCTATGATGTATTCGGACTTAGATGATTTGCTTCTTGATTTGATCTTTTTGATTTGTGATTTTTTTCGGTATTTGGTGGGGTTAGTTAGTGGGGTGAATATATTCACAATATTTGATCTAATTTGACATATTCATGATGATTTCTGCTAGTTTATGTTTTGTAAGTGGATTCATCAAAAGATGGAACCACAATTAGGTAATCATTGGGTAAATAAAGCCCGCGTGCCTGGTTAATACAAGCTCTGATTACAAACTGAAGTACAAGATGTTCATTTTATCTCCATCAAATATACTTTGTACGAGTTGTATAATCTTTGTGCCATAAATAAGCAACAGGGCCATCAAAAAAGTCTTGCTATTGCTGCTATAAACTGATAAATGTAAATTGGATACCATTAAAGAGGTGATTGAAGCTTCTTGTATTCTAATGCTATACATACTATGCAGTATGGCGATATTCAGATATGCAAAATGTGAAGCTATTTGCAAACTAAAAATTTGTAAAAAGATATCCATTTAAAGCAAGCCAATTGTTAATCACCAAATGTTACTATACTGGAAATAAGTGTTTAGTTGAGTTGGTAAAAATAAATAAATAAATAAAAAAAAACAGGCACACAAATAAAGCAATATCAGGCATACAATTGATCAGAGGATTAATCAATAAATCACATCTGCTCTCTTTACAGTTGAGTCAAAAGAAAAGTTTGCCAGTCATCTATTGATCGTATTGATGCGCTCATCAACAAATCAATCATTATTGGGGTTCTGTGCTACCCGAATAGTATATTTCCATGGTATTACTGAATGATTGTTGGAAGTGAGATGCTTTTGTTTCTTGGTAAATTGGTCCAGAAATCTCATTTGCTTTCCATATATGACCCATCATAATTAAGGGTCCTAGAATCAAACCAATATTTTGCTTTCATTTTAAAGCTGAAACTTAAAGCTTTATCATGATACTTCACTTTAGATTATGGGATGTTTGGTTGCAAAGTTACGTCAGTCAAATCTCTTTTACAATTTACAGTTTGTAGCTGAGTCCAACAAAAGGTAGTTTTGAAGGTATTTTTAGGTCATGGTTAATATACAAGGTTGCACACAAAACTGTGTGCAATGATTTTATTTGATTTGGAAAAAATATAGTGATGCAAAACGAATTCCAAGCATTAAGTAAACATCCCTATCTTATCTTATGGAAGTGGATTAGATTTGAAAATGACCTATGGAACTACTCTAGGGGGAGGGATATAGACCGAACACATCTGACAACCTATATAATGAGGTGGGAAGTAAAATATGAACCCAGTTGAATGTTTCTATGATTTTTAAATGGTGTATAGGTTATAGGTCATTTTTATCGCAAATGAACTAAGGACAAGTCAGTTGAAAAAACATACAGAGTATATTCAACAACTCACTATATCTCC
>JXSR01S049247.1:109021-123824 GCA_000969725.1 Ophiothrix spiculata
CAATGACGACGGCATATTATTGCTTTGTTGACAATTATGGCATGGTGAAATATTCTGACCTGACTGGAGTAAAAACAGAAACATCTATGGACCTACAGTCAAACTACAGGTTGTCGCATCTTTCGAAAACAATATTCAAGTTCACTTACACAAGACTTTTTTTCTCATAATACAGTAAGGCTTCGTCTGATACCCTTCAAATGTTGTTCAATAATGTAAAACTCAAAGCCGAAATTATGCGTTCTAATCGTCATTTTGTTGCATACTTTTTTCTTATCTGAGACTAGATCTAAATAAATAACTCTTTAATATGAAAACTGTGAAGTTTTATACAATTCTAACTTAGTATACCCATTCAAAATTTGAAAGTTATTCCACCTCTTTTTCACTCCATATAGCTAAGCAAACTATTTGCATTGGACAAATAAACAAGCCAGTCTATGCGGATCAATTTTCTGGGTGGGCAGTGTGAACGCAAAATTTGTCAACCCACGTCCCGGGTCGAATCTGGATTGACTAGGGTCCCGGGTTAATGACCGCACTATGAACACGCCCTTAGTCAACGTTTTAGCCAGGATTTGAAAGTTGCCCGTCCAAAATTTGAATTTTACGTCTAAACACCAAAATGTGACAAAATTAAATACAAAATTTCGAAGTGTTTGTTAATTCGTGTGCAACTGCCGAATTTTGCAACTTTTACACAAGCATTTATTGGCACGTTGAAACATATTTTCAGACTTACCAAGACAAAAGTCGGTCAAAAAAATGTCCTTAAATTATGATGATATCCATTATGTTTTATTAATATGATCCAGTTTCGTTCTTGTACTCATGTTATTAAAAGAAGATATCATTCCGCGGCCGGTCTGTAATCCATCGAATGTACATTGTTTTCCAATGGCTAGAAGGACATTGCACGATCATTTCTCTAGTAAGAAATTGTGACGTCACATAAATTGCAATTTGTAAACAAACAGGGCGTCGTAGAAAAATATTCCTTGAAAATGGACCAAGAAAAACTAGAATAAAACTGAAATTAACTCAGTCTAAGAATGTTGTTTTTGCTTTACTTATAAGATATACAATTGAATACGCCAGAATAAGAAAATCCCAACTCCAATAGATCCCTTTTGTAAATTATATTTTATACAATATAAATGCATACATGTTCTTTTTCTAGCGTAGTCAATTTTTACCCGTCCAACTTTAAAACTGCCCGTCCAAAAGACGGGCAGACGGGTCTTCAGCTAAAACCTTGCTTTTAGTTCTTGATTAAAAATGTTTTTGCAAAAAATTAGGTGTATAGGTACTTGTAGAAGGGGGTGTGCACACTATTTTTATGGCAAGATGTCAGGTTTATCATTGCATGGGCATTGTGGACATGGAATCCTAGCAACAGTACTGGACTATTACTCAGACTCAGAGTAGGTCCAGGAAGAAATCAAGTCTCCTGTTCTGCTCTGGGTCTCGACTGTCTCGACCTTTCCAGACTTTCCATGACTAAAGTATCTAAGCCCCTTTCCAGACATTCCATGACTAAAGTATCCAAGCCCCTTTCCATACTTTCCTTTATAAACTATCTTCATAGAAATGGAGGGATTAGTAAGCAAATATTGACTGGTCATGAAGGCAATTGTAGGTTTCTATATGTAGCTTTCTGTCAGACACATTTTTGCTCAAAGTATTAATTTGGCTTATAACTGTTGCAATATAACGTAGGTGATCACCCGTAGCCAGGATCGGCATTTCTTATTTTAATTAAAATAAGGAAAAATTATATGTTAATTTTGTACCAGGGTCAGATCTCACCTACACTCTTAGAAGGCCTGGATCAAATGTACGAGTAGTTTTCCGGATCATTTTATTTTGATCCTTTAACACTTTTGATCCAACGTGGATCGTTTTGATCCTTTTTCGGATCAATATATACAAATGGATCAAATTCACCAGGATCATTTTTGATCAGATTTTAGGATCATTTTATTTTGATCCTTTTTGATTACAATATCAAAGTTTTGATCCGTATTTCTGGATTACTTTGATACGGAAAGGATGAGCTCATATTTGATACCGCGTTTGGATCTAACGTGATCTTTTGTTTCATATTTGAGTACACCCCATATCCACTACATAGCCGGGAATGTATACAATGGTATAAATACGATGATTTCATCACACTTGATAACTACCTGTTCCGTGGCCGAGTGGTTAGAGCGTTGGTCTCGTAATTACATGGGGTACATGCGGCGTGGGTTCAAACCCTGCTAGGGTCACTTCAGTGAGATGTTTTTAGGCAGATCTTTTTTATAAGAAATATTTGATCCTTTTTTCGGATCAAGAATTTTGATCCTTATTTTTGGATCACTTTGATCCTTAAAGGGTAAGCTCATATTTGATACCTAAAAAGGATCAAAATGGATCCTTTTTGTCTCATATTTGATCCTTCCTTTCTAAGAGTGTACCTTTAATCTTCATGGGTGATTTGCTTGATTTCTAGAGCAGCCAATTTTAGAAATAAAAATCAGGCAAGTTAAATGAAACATTATATAATCTTATATAAAATAAAAGTGTGCATGTACTAAAACAGTGAAGCATATTTTCAAAATCTGAGTTTTACATGTAGCAGGTATTGAATTTTGAGCAAAAATATTCCAGTAATGTGTCACAAAGCCTGTAGCTGTGAGCCAGGATCATGTTGTTACAACTGGTGTCAGACATGCGTCAAAGAAAAACTCCGCCAACCGCGTGCTGTAAATATCCGAGCTTTTGTTGGTGTTTAATTTTTGCACTTGGAAAATGTTCTGCCTCGGGGATAAGATGTGGATATGATTGGAAATTGAAGAATAGCTTTAGAAAAGTATGGTGTGCTAAATGGGGCATCCATACCAATGCGTGAAGAATTGCACGTTATTGGGATTTTGTCAATTTGGTTTGTATAGGGAATTCAATCAAGGATAATTTGACACACATATGTCGTGTGTAAGATTAAAGAAAATAAGAGTGTGTTTGGAAAGAGGACGGGATATCATCAATGCTACAGATGAGGAGTAATTAGGGACAGGCTGAGATGAGATAAGATTGCATGGTGGCCTCTTTTTATGCACATAGCAAAGTTTCCCATCAAATTTTTTTGGAAAAGCTTTTTACAGATTCTGAAAGATTGTTTACAGATTCTGAAAGGCTATTTATAGGTCTGGAAGAGTATTTTCGGCTGTATTATTTGCCTTACACGTGAAGCAACTTTCCCGCACAGAATTTTGCGTGCATCCAACATGTACAATTAAAGATACTCGTACTCACATATTTAAATCCTCTTGCTTGCATTTTGTCAAATAGCAGTTTGTTTTCTCTATGAAGTTTGGGGATTCCCTGATTTTCCCCAGGTTTGTTTTCACTGCCTCAATCTTTGCATCAAACCAACATCAAATTTCTAGTTTGACATGAATTTGAGAGAACCTGGTCACTAAATTCAAACACCCTTCAATTCTTTTGACTTATAGGGGTTAGTTCTCCATTTTCTCTGCAATTTTCTAAAATCAGAATTTCAAGAATATGTTCTTTTTGAGAGTTAATATTCATTATCATGGCAGGTATTGAGAAATAAGAACAGGAAAGAGCAAGAGGAAACTTAAAGCAATCAATGTAAAACCCCGTGGACTACTCACATCAGAGCCATGTATGATCTCAGTATGCATGTTGAGTGTAACATGTACATAAGCGCCTGGAACCTCTTTTTAGGCCAAGTAAAAATATAAACCTGTTTCATGTCTTCCATCGCTGTATTTGCTGATAAAGACATATTGGTTAAACCAGATATGGCTAGTTTGATAAACAATGATAAATAAAACCCTTGTTTTATTGGATGGCACTAACCACCATATTAGAGATAAATTAACTACCAAGTTCAGTGATCACCCAATCTATAGGCTATCTAGACCCTATATTTAGAACTTGGGCTTTATATATAGTTGTCCGTTGAAAAATTGTAATTTGATGGTAGATAGGTATTGTGGATAATATCACAAAATAAAAGTCCTATGAATCGGACTAATTTGGTCAACGAGTGCATGACGTATACTTTTATGATTTGAACATTTCAGTTACAATGATGCCACATTTCAGAATAAATTCTGAATTCAGATTTTTTTCAATTGGTTTTAGCCTAAATTCATAATTTTTTATTGGTTGTTTCGTGAACAAAGGTATAGGCAATTTTGGTTCTCACATTATTTCGAAGTATTTCAGATTTTTTGAACACCAATGAGTGGCATCTGTGCAGTTAGGTGTAGAAGCTGAATTGCATCCTATAGCAGAGAATGCAAAATATATTGTTTTCTCTTACTGTATTTAAAAGCCTAGACATGTAGTGTAACATATTTATTTTTTACGCAGCCTTAGATATATGGTTGTGTAACATATCATGGCTTGACTGACACTCGAGAGTGGCAACAAATTTGAGCTGGGGCCCGAATAATAAACAACACTTAAGTTTTCTATGTTTACTTGAGAGAACATGGAGAGGCCATATATGGTGCTCACTTGTAATGTCTTCATGCTTAGGTCAATTTGACATCTAGGATTTGTTAATTATGATTATTTTTGCAAAGAACTGAAAGGCTTTGCCCATGATTTTTTTTTTTAAATCCTCTTTATGTATATATTTATTTTAACAAAAAGCCAGGCAGTGCATTTAAAATCCTATTCCACGAAATCAAGCCAATTGCCCAAGTTCAAATATGTATCAGAGTTAACTATGATCACGAAAATGCTGCCAGAGTAGTGTCTACTTGTCAGCTTGCGTCAGCGAACATGTGAGACTGAGGTGGCGGGTTCAAATCCGATGGGGAAGCCACCCATATTTGACATGTACATTTCCGTGAAAGATGGTGCTCAAATGTGTCACAATTTTGATTATGATGCAGAGGGTAGTGGACAGCTCTGAGCAAGAACTACACTGGTGTGGCTGTTTGTTAAGGCCAACTATAATACTCTCAGCCTCCACATAAATTTTTCACTATTAAACATTTGATTGTGATGTACTATCGTAATACTGACGTGTGACTCCAAATAAAATAAGTTTCAAAACAGATTAAACTTCATGCTAAATTATACATGTGGTGAATTGAATCAACATTCAATATTGGTTAAAACTGGTCAACAACACTTACTCTTTATGACGTATATTTCAGTGATACCATCACCATCCTCAGTGTTCTAATTCTGAGTTCCAACTGATCCTCCTCTGAATCTCGCCGTAGATGGTGTCCTAGAAAGAAAGAAAGAAAAATCCTAGATGACGGTATTTCCAGAAGAGAATCCTAAATTGATGAAAGTTCGCGCCCCCCGTCTCTATTTTGAGTGGGGCTGGTCTCTTTCTTGATGTAGATAGCCTCTCTTATTTTTCGTGGTAAAAATTTGTCCTCCCTGCATAGCACAGATACGTTCTCAAGATCTGGTTCATGTCCGGTTTTCTGACCATGTTCTGCTATGGCAGAGAGGACCAGAGGAGGATTAGTTGGAACTCAGAATTAAAACGCTGAGGACGGTGATGGGTATCACTGAAGAATATGTCATAAAAAGTAAGTGTTGTTGACCAGTTTTAACCAATATTGATTGAATTCTACCAACACGTATAAGAACATTCATTTGTGAATCAACATTGATATCACATTAAATGTTTGTTACCGGTATATACTTTTTATTTGATCAGATTTATTTTTGTGACGTCTCGACCAAATGTTTGGTAGCAAAGAATTTGTGTGGAGGCCTAATTTCTAGGAAGCTCTGCTCAATGAGTGCTTATGTAGTAGTCATACCACCAGTGTGACATCAAAAATTTAAAGTATGCAAACTCGACCTTGTCATGTTTAAAAAAATGTTGTAGCAAGCATGACAAGCCGATACATCGATTACCCCGTTGTTATGGTCACAATGACACGTTGTTTTGAGTTGGAATGAATTCAACTTTTCTTTTGACAGACCATCATGGCAATATGCAAATGTGTCATGCTACATTACGACAAGTCAAAAATTGCAACTTGCAATAGATTCATCAGGGTTGTTCATCAAAGTCACTGAATAAAGTTTTATAGTTTACAAATCCAAGTAAATAAAATTTACTCACACTGATATATTTCAGCTCATCTCAGGAACCTTGTTCACTTAAGACTAGTTTAAAATTGCAAATGCAACTCTGAAACTACTTTTAGGCTCTTCCAATGCCAAAATAAGTGTAGGTTCTTTGCTCTACTGATGAAAAAGTTATAGTGCGTGAATAAAACCAATATAACTGAATTTGAAAATTGAAATTGATGACTGATTTTCATATAGATTCTCATTGATATACATGTAAGATAATTTTTGTTTGTGATTTTATGTTAATCATTATTCTAATTGTCGTCTTTTCTGGTCTCTTTCATGTTTTGCTGCCTGGAACACAACATTAAAACAGGTAAGTACACAGCTTTTTTGTAGGAATTTAGCTTCAGCTTGTTGTGGAAACTTTCAGTGTGATATAGTTTTATGTCTGACCAATCTACCCACGATCGGAATCTTTTCTTCCTTTTATAGAACCATATTGACAGCAAATCACATTTCTACAATTGCTTATTGCACCTTTAATAACTTCATCAAAGTATCTCAAGGCTTAGGATTTCCTTCACAATATTCTAACGAAAGTTTCCTCCCAAAATTTTGACAGCAGGATGTCATGGACAACTTTTTTCTTGTATCAAGTGACAAATTGCAAGTTTACACATACAAATATAATATCATCTTCAGACTTAAAGGGACTAGCCTAGATTCTTCCCACTACTTTTTACCTACAGATTTTTTTTACAAGAATCAATAGAAAATGTTTATAGTAATATCCTACCAGTAGTTTTCTGTGATTTTGAGGAAAATTTAGTGAAAATTACAATTCTTTACCAACTTTAATTGTGTTCACTGGAGGCAAAATATAGAGTGAAAACGTTGTTTCTAGTTTCAAATCTTACAAATAACTTGTTTCTACACCTGTGATGGGCAAACACATTATTTTTGATGAAATTCTTTCTAGGAGCTTTGTTTGATCTTTTATCTGTCAAATTAATTTGAGGTACAAATTTAGGATTTAGAAAACACTGGATATTGAGCCATTTCTGTATATTGTTTTACTTTTTTACTTTTTTGATTTTATTATACTTTTAGACTTTATTTAGAATATTTCTGAAATTTTTTAATTCTACGTGTTATCTAGGCTAGTTCCTTTAATTTAAATTGATCTTGGTTTGTACAAGGTGAATAGTAAATAGAAGTTATAGAACTCATATTGTATTACTGTACATAGGTAGGTGCATACAAATTAAAAACACACCAATTTCCGTTCCATTCAGAAACATTCATGCTTTAAACCAAGAATCATAAATTTGCAGACAAATATGCTCCCTAATATTTGTTAAAACATAACTTTTGATATATAAATTTTACCAATTTGCAATTGAGCAAACAATATTTTAAGTTACATGCTTGGATTGTAGAATGCATTTTAGCATACTTTCTCACTATCCCTAAAACCTAAGAAAATTACAAGCAATGATTGTAAGGTTTTTCGGAGCCAATCGATAGGACTTCAGGACTTTGATTTGCCGAGTCAAAGTTTTCTACCCTCACATTTAGGCACAAATGTATACCCTGCCCAAATAGCACTGATTTTGATTTGCCGGGTCACACATACTTCCCCTGGTGTGTAGGCAAGTAAGACAGAGCAGACATGAATTCCTAATCATGTCATGTAAACTACGGCATCATTTGTATTCACAGACAATAATTATTGAATGATGTTCAGTTGCAAAAGATCTTTGGCATATATAGGGTGTCCAAACACTACAGAGAGGTATGTGCAAGAATGTCAGCAGGTCCAAATTTGGCTATTCACCAAAAATGTTGTTTTAATCAAAAGGAAAGAGCATCAACAAGAGAATGTGCCTCTACCAGAACATGGATATAAAATGGATTTATTGAAATATTCTGGATCTTGATCTGGATTAGATACTTCGCATCATCCCAATTTTGGAATCAAATATGAAGTTGGACAGCTTAACGTGACTTCCGAACCACAGAGCAATTAGAGTAAAGTTTCTTGCCCAAGGAAACAAGGAGACTTGGCCGACTGCCGAGTTCAAACCTCTGAATTAAGAGTCCTGTGCTTTAACCGCTCGGCCACGCTCCTCTTGTGGTAATTAGTTAACATTACAAATTCAATGATCTGCAATTTCCATTGGTCAGCTTCTTAAAATTCCATTCCACTTTGTAATGTAGGCCTATACACTGATTTTTAGTTCATATCAGTTTTATTACATCAGGGGACGGGTTGACAAAGCGGTTTTTCCCTTGCCTTTCACCACTGCGGCCCGAGTTTGATTTTCGGTTGAGTCAAGATTGTATGTGAATTTGTTGATCCATACTCGTTTTCCTCCTGCATCTATAAATGAAAATTCTTTCATTATTCACTGTACATAATGCTCATCAAAAAGGATTTTATGAAAATGAAAATTGTGTCGAAACATTTCTCTGCATGTACAGTTACTATGACAGAAATCAGATCATGAATTGGCTATGATTATAGAAATATTAAATAACTGCAAGGTAACGACAGTTTAAATTCAAAGGCAGTTCATGTGATGTGAACAAATTTCAATTTTAAAAGGATTTATAGAAAAGGAAAAAATCATTAACTTGTGACCCTTTTTTCATAATGGCTCCAAGGTTTATTCTTAAATATGAGCTTTTGTGTAAATCTTGCCAGTTTTGTAGAAAAAAAGTGCTACAGCCTTACCACTCATGTTTGCCTGCAGCAGAGAGAGATTCTTTGAGAACATTTACAAATCCATTGACATGTTGACTTTGTAAGGCAGCATTTGGTCTCCTCCCCTTAATTTCCTTCTTGCCACAGGGCCCTGGCTGGGTGAAATATGTTACTGTATAAACCTCTTTATTTTCATCAGGTGTTATTTTTCATGTTTTATTGTGGATGAACAGACAGGTGCTTT
The DNA here is from genome assembly GCA_000969725.1 of Ophiothrix spiculata. Lineage (NCBI taxonomy): Eukaryota > Metazoa > Echinodermata > Ophiuroidea > Amphilepidida > Ophiotrichidae > Ophiothrix > Ophiothrix spiculata. The sequence goes on from JXSR01S049247.1 coordinate 118,051, forward strand.
TTAGTGCCTGAGAACCTGAATCTAAAGGAAATCGAATAAATGATTATGATGAAGCTTTTTGTCTTTGCAGTAAGTTACTGGTGATCTGTTTTTGGACTCATCATCTATATGGTTCATAATGTATTTGACAAAGTTGTAGGCCTACTTGGTTTTGGCCTATTTGATGTAGGCCTACTTGAATCTTTACAACCTTTGCATTGATTTCAAAACAAACAAAATACAAACAGCTTTCATGGAATGTTGTATTATTATGTCTATATCGAAAACATGAAAACAAAACTAATATTCAATTATCAGATTTTCATTTATTACTATTTTCATTTATGTTGCAGAGGTAAATCAAAACAAATAAAAATGTCTACATTTTGTTCATTTTTTGATGTAGAAAATCTATTGAAATTTGCATTCTTTGGACTATAAATATAAATCACAGAGTATATACAGGATGGATTCAGGAAAAATAATAAAAAATGCTACAAGATAAAATGCAGAATAAGCTAAGAATTTGATACATTCAAAAAGATCAATAGAAGGATTTTTTGTCATGATAGCTCCAAGGTTTATCCTTAGATATGAGCTTTTGTGTAAATCTTGCCAGTTTGGTAAAAAAAAGTGCTACAGCCTTACCACTCATGTTTGCCTGCAGGAGAGAGCGATTCTTTGAGAACATTTACAAATCCATTGACACCTTGACTTTATATGGCAGCAATTGGTCTCCTCCCCTTAATTTCCTTCTTGCCTCAGGGCCCTGGCTGGGTAAAATATGTTACTTTATAAACCTCTTTATTTTTGTCAGGTTTTATTTTTCATGTTTTATTGTGGGTGAACAGACAGATGTTTCTTGCACCTGTGAAAGGACGAACTTGGATGTGGAGGACAGAACCTTTGTCTTTGTAGTTATTGGTGGTCTGTGAAAATGTTTTGTTCTTGGACTCATCGTTTTAATAATTGGACCCAATCAGATACAATTCATGTGCTGCATTTGAAAGTATTAGCCATGACTCCACATGGATATGAAAGTTCATAAAAAAACTTCTTTGAATCAGGAAAAAACATGGTAGAATCAAAACAAACAAACAAAACTTTATTATTCGTTCTCAAAAAGATGATATTTCACCCCATTCATTCCTTGGCAAACTTGTGACAGTGTTTCAGAATGTGGCAAAGCCCTAAGAAAAATTGGTACAGCATTCCCAATTTGTTGTGTTTTTTGTGCATAACCAAAAGATTAAAACAAAACTTTAATATTCAATCAACAATACATTTAGATAGGGGTAGATAGGCTTATTCGTTTGATTTCTGTATTCGTTTGGTTTCTTTTTTCTTTTCTTTTCATTCTTTTTTCAGCAAGGAAGGGTTCTTTCTGATCCATAGATAAAAGAAAGTACTAAGATAGGAAACAGAACTATTTGCACTCTAAAAATTTGACTAGGTTAAGGGATTGCACCACACAGGCTCTACCGCTGGACCAACACTGCGCGAGTGCATAGTGTTCCCATCCGGTGTTCTGGTCACACTTAAATTATTACTTGACTACAATGCAATCAACATTTTACTTTTTTATGCCAAATTGTGTGCAGGTCCTACACGACCACTAGTACTTGACTGCCTCAATAGTCGCATTCTCAGTCAAATTACCAATCTGTTGCTGGAGTATGTTCTGTACATTTACAAATCCATTGACATGTTGAGTTTGTATGGCAACCTTTGGTCTCCTCCCCTTAATTTCCTTCTTGCCACAGGGCCCTGTACCAGCTTGGTGCAATATTATGTTACTGTATAGACCTTTTTATTTTTGTATGTTTTATTTTGCACAGTTTTGTTATAGATGGAAAAGAGAGGACAGGTGTTTTAACACTCCAGAAATTGATAATGAACTTGAACTGAGAGGAAATGGAGTTAATGATTTGGATGACAATGAAAGCTTTGTATTTGTAATTAATATAGTTGAAATATAGTGCACTATCAATCAAATATATTATGCAATTATGATTTCAAAGAACACCGTTTATGGAGATACCCTGTTTGAAGAGAAGATAAATTGTGTGTATCCCAAAATGCATCGCTTCCTATTGGAAATTCTGTACAGGAAATTATGTGAGTAGTTAGGCCAAGTGAAATCAATTACGTGTTTTACGTCCTCGCCTGCCCCAAGTTTTTAAAATTTTAAATATTTTTATTATTTTCTTGGAAATTATTTTGCCGCAAGACTTTTCGATATGCTGTGACAAATATTTCATGGTCCTATATTCAGCCGAATGATGGTGGATGTTTCATTGAAAAAGGGGTCAAATCAACCATTATTGCAAAATGTTCATAAAAATAGTCAAACCAGCCATTTTTAACCTAAAAATATCCTAGGATATTGTTTTTGGTTTCAGACCAACATTTAAGTTAAGGAAGAACATAGCAGATTAAGTCTTATCAAAAGTCACAATGAAGTAGATTTAAATTTTTATTTCTGCTAAGTATTTCTCTATTTTCCCCGACCAAATCATAACATATTTTCTGCAAAGAGCTTCCCCAAATGCTAAATTTTCCAAGTGGTTTTCATATGATAACTCATTTTCAACACTGGATTGAAATGGCATGCAACCATATGTTGAACCAATTTTCAGTAAACTAGGTACTCTTGTTGACTTAGATTACAAATTCAATCTATTTCTGGGAACCTGCAGGCAGGACTGGAGAGAGAGAAAACCCTATCATCTAGGATCGTCATAGGTTAAAACCCATGATAATGATTACATGAGCAAGGAACATCACCTATGACGTCAGATGTCTGAAGATCAACCCACTTGGCTGGCTTATTATGCGAGGAATAATTTTCAGTGCTATTCATATACCTTCGATTTTGTGTTGCCAGGTGGTGAATAGTCACAAAAAAGTCAAAACTGTAGTTGTCTGAAAATTTTACCTTTTCAGTACCTTGATAGGCCTAATAAGTCAATTGTATGTCATGCAGAATTTTGAGAAGTTATTGTTGAAGATATGTAAAAGTGAAGCAAAATTGTTTGATAAACATGCCTATTTTATATCAGAAATTGAATGATAAGATTTTTAACAGACTTAAAGTAGGGTATTCATTTGGATATGTTACAATTAGCTGTTGAAACTGATATGATTATTGTCATAATACATTTTTATAAGATGACATCATGAAGAAAGGGAGGGTTCTTTCATTGTTGAGTATCTTCAGTGGGAGTTTCAGGTCAAGTTTCCAATGGAGTTTATGGACTGTATGTTCGAATTTAGATCATTCAACTTTGAATGTGGTGAGGCACTTCAGTAAAAAAGCAAGTCTCAGTAGAACACCTTTATGCTCAGATATATCTGATGTTGAAAATTTTACAACAAAAAGGACCAAACATATTTACCAGTATGTCTATTTTGTTGTTTGAGTTGCTACTTTGTAATGGCAAAATGTGGCAACAAGTCCAGCTGGTGTCAGCAGGTAAAACTGAAGGATCTTTTTGACTAGAGTAGTCACAGTTTTTGTAGATTTTGGATATTTCAAAGTATACATTTATGACAATGCAAAATTGTAGACATTTACAGATTTGTAATTTTTTAAAATAAAAAATGTGCCATTTTTAAAACCTCCCTGTATTATGACTCTTATCAGGTTGTTGTTTAAAATTACAATGTGAAACTTTGACAAGATCCATGTACGAAACCAGATCTGGATGTAAAAAATGTGCCACTCTTTTTTAGCCTCCCTGTATAATGACTCTTATCAAATAGTGGTTTAAAATTACAATGTGAAACTTTCACAAGATCCATGTATGAAACCAGATCTGGATGTAATCCACCAGGATCTGACCCAGGATGCACTTTGTCTTATCATCTTCTCTTGCAAATTAGATGAAAAAATAGTTAGCAAGGAAATTGGGTTGTATTACACGAATATTGCATTATCGTATCAGTTTCTGGAACAGTATGGTGGATATATTTAGGTGGAAAATTACGTCAGCCTCTATTAGGAGGAAGTGTATAAAAACATAATGGATATGGATGTGATTATTTAGAGGAACTACCGGTATTGTATGATGATTTGAAAATAGACAATGGCATAACATGGCTTAGTAATGAAAAATCAATACACCCCAAAATTTTGTTTGATGTCAAATGTTTGATGATTTACAACACCAAGCATCCATTGTTGATTAGAAGATGCTTTAAATTGACCCTGAGTCATTTCTTTCTAGTTTGAAGAAAATTTGGACAAAAACTCCAGATTGGTATTGGTTTTCATTCGCCAAACTAAAGGAATACAAAGTAGGCCTATACAAACTAACTTAGGTTAGGCCTAGATATTTCATTTCTTATTTTATTTTTTTGTAATATAATTTCATAAACTATTGTCTCAAATTCCATAGATGTATACTTCCAACTTAACTAGGCTTTAATGGGTGATTTATTGATTCAATGACTGGCAATTGGCATCACTGAAATATAGAATTAAAAATTCCTTTTTGTCATTCAAAAGCAAATGGATGGCCTATAAAAATTATTATAAATTTTCATAAATTTTCATTGCACCAAGCTGTAGTTCATAGATAGTTCATTAGGTAGTGAAAGGTATAATTCACAGTTCAATGAAGTCATAAAAAATTGACTTGTTGAAATGACTATCCAGGGTTTATTTATTTGTTTGTTTTTGTGTTTACGAAATAAATAAATTTTGGTCTCAAATATGTTTTCATGTGCATTGGCAATGTTAAACAAGCTAGTGCTAAATATTTTGATACTTTTATTACGTTGAAAAATAGTTACAATTTTTTCTTTAAAGTGAATACATTCTTCATTATTTTAAAAGAATTTTTTAGAGTGTTTCTCTTATGTTCGGCAGTCAAAGATTGGATTAGTTCTATATATTAAATAATTTGCTTTAAAAGGTATTCGAGCATATTTACTATACCTGCAATTTGTGTTTCTTTTTGGGTTGTTATTAAATTTGGGAATGGGTCCAAATGAGTTCAACTGGGTGTAAGGCCAATTAAAATAAATTATGGTTTTTTTTTTTTTAAATTAGTGAGGGAGGTCCTTATTATCTAGGCCTATACATTTCCAAAATTTATTATTTTTATGTAAATCCATATACCAACGGCAGTATTGACACATTCCAATATTGGACAGGCCCTTCTAATTTTTTGTTATTTCCAAATTGCTTTACCTCTATCTTGAAGAAAGTTAAATGGAATTTGTTTATTAAAGATCAGCAAACACTTTAAAGTATTTGTTTCTAGTAAAACAGTATTAGAAGTGAAGGTAGGGAACAAACAAGGGAAAATAATACAAATATTTCAAAATCTTAAAAACATGGGGTAGGCAGGGATGTGAAACAGGTAATTTATTTGACTTTGCCTAATGAGGCACATTCCTTGTAGTGCACCCCTGAGGTACTGCTGGCCTATATACCACATGCCAGTAGGATAATTGGTCACCTTTAGGGTCACCACAAGGGTTAGGTTGGGCACAAGATTGATAGTGGAGAAGCTTGATGACAGTTCCCATGGTAATCAGTCATGTGACTCAGGTGCTTGTCTCTTCTGCTGTATGTTGCACAGTCAAAGTTGATTTCGTGTTTTTCCACTTGCGCACTGGAATGCAGTGTATTGTTCTAAAGATTGATTGTTCTCAGATATCCTATCAAAAATTGCAAATGCATATGTGACATGTTACATCAAAAAGGTACAACTTGTCTGCAAACCCGATTCTGACCTACGACCTGTCTGAAGTTGAAAATGAGTGAAAAATGGTCGGGAGGTCGA
>JXSR01S049251.1:6770-20657 GCA_000969725.1 Ophiothrix spiculata
AAATAGAACCATATAAATCCCTGATCTATAAGCTTTCAAAAAATGTATACTTTTGTAGGTCTCTGGACTAAACATTAAATGATATGTTCTGTTAAAACAAAACAGACGCATTTTGACACAATTGCTGGTGTGAAACATTTTTTCTGACCAGTTGGTGACTAGTGTCCACATGGAACATGGTTAAAACTAGTGTCTGACTGATCTGATCAGATGCATCGATGGACCTGAATCGGAATTACAAACAAATCTATACTCTGCCGATCTCACAAACCGATTCATTGGACCAAAATCAAGTTATTGCATCTTTTAGTACCAACCATACTTTGTAATATCACTTAGAGAATCAGAACTGAATTGGGTTCGGCCGATATGAAACCCACTCCAATCTAATCTTGGGTAGATCGGTTAGACACTAGTTAAAACCAAACACTTGATATTTTTGAAGTCGTTGTGACAACCATGACAGACAATATAAAGCATTTATGAAATAGTAATAACCATCTGGACGGGACAAAGTACAAAATACAAGGTGATAAAGTGATGCTTTGGCAACAAGATACAATTTCAATAATTTTGACCCTTTTAATTATTTGACAAAACACCATGTTTGGGTCATATCTTTAGAACATATTCGTGAAGAACTTTAGTTGAATACATTAATGGCCTAAGAGATGAAAAAATTTATATTAATATTATCATAAATATCTATACAAGATTCTGTTCGTAAAAACAAATGAATTTTGGCCAGCAAAAATATATTTACAAAGTTTTAAATTAGTTTAAGCTTTCATTTTCAGATGTCCAATAATGTTGACATGGAGTTGAATAACACAGTGATGTCAGAACCTTCTTCTGGTTGGTAGGATGAGCAGGGGGGGGGGCACTCAAGTATAATGTTGCAGGCATAGCGTGACCACAGTTTTTCAAAACACCCCCTAAAGGGTGATTGTTTCTGAAGCCAAAATATACCCTTTTTCCTCCATTCAAACACAACATGGGGAATTTAGCATTACCGTTTTAACACTAGAGTTTGAAAAAGTACCCTTTTTCTTGAAAATGAGCTAAAATGGCTGCTCTTGATACCCTCCTAAACGGCATCACGCTATGCCCACAGCATTATACTTGAGTGCCCCCCCCCCCCCCCCTGGGATGAGCAGTATCTACTTTAACTCAAGAGCTACAAATCCATGGAGGAAGTTGATTCAAGGACCCAACATTCTCTCAAAGATTTTTTGCAGCTCATCAAGTAACATTTTAATTTTCTCAAACATATCAAAGTACTCACATTTGAGCTGTGATCTTTGGAGACCGATCCAAATGGTCTTTAGCATCAGAAAGCCATCATAACGTGACCAGTGAATGGCCAAGTCAGTCTCAAAACATCACCGCTAAAAATGAGAATACTAAGGTATATTTTATGAACCAATTACCCAACTATTAGTATTCAACTATCCTGATGAACAATGTAAATCTCAGTCCATGATCTCATGGACTTTCATCCAGCAGTGGACTAACAATGGCTGCTGCTGATGATGATTTCATATTGAACAAATTGAATTGCTCGTCGCTTAAAGCTGAATTCATACTCGTGACGCATTGTGTTTTGAAACGCACAGAGCATGTGTGCATTGAATTTTCAGTTTAAACTAACAATGTTCACATGCTCAGTGTGTTTCCAAACGCAATTCGACACAAGTATGAATTCAGCTTAATAGAGCGATAATTTGTCAATCCCTGTGTTTGACATTAAATACAAAATGCTACAATATCAATTTAGATCATGTCATCCTCATATTGAAACCATCCTCGGGTTACATATTCCAATTAACAAGAAATGCACTTTAAATAGCTAGCACACGCTCGTGCTATTTTCTACCAGTCTACAAACAAAAGTACCACACCACAAGTCTTGATCTGTGTCTTTTTTCTCTATTTGATCTTATAAAGGTTTGGGAATGTTTTTGATAAAATCCACAGCATCTTGTTCAGTGTACCCCTTCTGATAGTAATGATGTCCTATGTGTCTGGACCAGGCGGGGCTGGTAAGGCGAGAGCTGGAGGCCCAAATGGATCCACCTGAGCATGGGAAACAAACAAATAAACAAAATAATTATCTTATAATTGGTCAATGCAAATTCAGCGATTAAAATTACAGTCAATCTTCAAAATAAGTTCCCCGTTTCGCGGGTTTTTTACTCATTAACGCGTGTTGTCAAGTAGTACTCTGCGCCGTACGCGACACACTGCAATTCACGCAGTTGCATGTGATAGGTTGTTCCCGCGATCGCCAGGGCCAAGTTCTTGTCACTGGGGAAAATTGACCAGTCAAAACGAATGTGTCAGCTGTGGCAAGGGATTTAAATTTGTAATAACGCGTACGCACGGACTGCGTAGAAGCACAATTGTTTGAATATTCTGGACGCGATTTTCAGGGAACTTATTTATAAATTTAGGCTGAGCAAAAAACGCAAGTATTTCATTTTTCCATTTGGCATTGGAGCATAATAGGGGTATATTCTATTGTTAAGTTGCCATTTAATTATGCCACTATTGCAACATGTAAGCTAAAATGTTGGCAACAACATTTTAAAATGTCAAACTATTTTTTATCTTGATCTGCATTTGAGCTAAAATCTTGTGCTACAGCGAGAATTTGTATTGCTTTAATATGGCTTCATACTGTGCACCAAGATTTAAGTTCACACTGATGTTTACGCTAATCACGGTTGGATTTTTTCTGCTGCTATGTAATAGTTGGCTTGAAAGGTTGGACAATTCATTCAGCCTATTCTTTACACAATATTTTAGGCATCACTATGTGAAAAACAGAAGGCATTCAAATTCAAAACTTATTTTAATGCAAAGACCTACCTCTACTACTGGGTGTTTACTAGGTGACACCATGATATTGGTAGCTGTGGGCCCATCTTTCTTCCTGGCTTTGTACCAATTAGCTTTGATCTCAACTTGTGAACGACTCCCTGAAAGCAGAAACAGAGCAGACTTTACAATTGAGGTATGTTTCAGAAACTGACAAGTGTGGTGGGCCAACATACTAGCATATGAAACAACACTGTTATGCAAAGCATGAATCAAACTGAAGCTCAACTTAAATAGGTTCTGAAAAATTGTACCTTTGTATAAAGTAAAAAACTAAGGTTTCTGTCGACATGCCTTATGTCGACATTAATGTCGACATAAAGCATATCTCGACATGTCGACATGAAATCTCATGTGTCGACATGTCGACAAAACTGGGCAAGTAAAATTCCATAAAAATTCGATATATTTATGGCTGTTTATTAGCAGTTGAACTGTAAAGTGCTGCATATATAATTTAACACTTATTAGTTGTTCCGTCATTTACACCCATTTTTAAAGTTATTCGATAGCTCACAACAAAAACATTACAAAATATCAATTTTATATCATCCATAAAGTCGTATGCAGAAAGAACTAGCACATTGCTACATTATAGGTACGTCTACGTCTAAAACGGGTCATTAAGCTTATGTATCAATTTCGTTTTTTTTTCCTGCAAAAAACAACTCTTTGACATCAACTTTATGGCGACACATATGTCGACGTAGACAAAAAATTATTGCGACATGTCGACATGAAAAAACAGTCTCGACAGAAACCTTAGTAAAAACATTGAATGTATGTTTCACAAATAATGACAGTGTGGTGACTGAAATGACAGAGAGGTGACTTTTTTATGCATTTAAACCCTCGTGGTAGATAGTGTAATGCTGTTCTCACCTAGAAACCTTGCTTTTTAACCAAATGTGGCATACACTGATTTTACACTGAATGACTCAATTATGTTTTCCCAAAATTATATTGGTTTATCCTTGCGTTTTCCATAAGCTACATCCATTAGACACATTTGTTAAAATGTCACATAAAATGATCCAATTTAACATGATAAGACTAATTGTGATGGCTCACCCCGAAAGGGGGACTTTGCAGGTGATATCAATATTGATTTTATCATTTCATCTGTAGCAGCATTTTCTAAGCTTTAAAATGACACCTTACTTGTTGAAATTGATTAAGGCAATCAAATTTTACAACAGAAAATCTGCTGGAAATTCTTATTATTTTCAATATTTTTTGCTGCCTATTTTCAGCTGTTTCTTGACAAGTGTTCTGTCGCAAAGTCCCCTTTTTGGGGTGAGTCATCACAATTATTGTAAACTTTGACATGACACCACAAAATCACAATTCTATTTTGACTAGTCGGGTGTGCTAGTCTGTTCAAACTTATAGGCAATAATTCTACTAAATGGTACGATTTGTTTTGCGTGAGGTGTAAATTGGTCTGTCTAATTAGACAATCTTGAACAAAAAAAGCAATTTAACACCACTTACCTTTTGGTCCCTTGTTCCCCATTCCACTCGATGCACACACCACTTGGTCTCGCTTCAACTCATCAAATGATTCTATTTTCACTCCTTCGGTAGTATAAAGATACGGAGCGGGCCTGTGAAGATGGAGTCGCAATGACGCATCGTGCAAGACTTCTGACAGCGATGTGCCCCATGTATACGTTGCCTTCTCTGGACTATCACCATTCTTGTAAACTAATAGACGTTTCTATAAAACAAAATGTGATGATGATATTGCTGTGTTTTATATAATTGGTATTGAAAGCACTCATGCTTCCTCTGACAAAAGACAACAATAAAAACATGTTTTACCAACAGATTTGTTCCCTACATGATCCAATCAATTAATTTTATCATGCCTAGCCTGATATGCTAATGCATCATTATTTCAAATGGTTTATCCAGTAACGGATTGGTAATTTAATTGAGAATGTGGCCATCGAGCTAATAAAGTGCTATTGCTTGCGTACGCACTATTTGGCGGAAAAATGTTACATATGTAATGCATTGTAGTCAACTTAATTGTAGCGCACAGATCTTGGTCACTATGCAATAGACCTTTTTTCAAAACACGACTTTCCGAGAATTTCCGAAGCTGATTTTACACTTTCTGGCAATTGCCGAAAGAAAAAGTGAGTCTTCAACACAATAACCAGAATGTTAAGTTCGCGTTCTCGTTAACTGGTTGCGTACGAATTCGAACTTGGAATAAGCATCAGCGCTACAGAGTCACTTTCAGTTTGATCGCCCTGGTGCAACTTCAAATCTTAAGCTTAATCAGCGCAGATCAGCCAATTTCAAATGGAAATTTCACTCTTTATGTTGGTGAGCTTATGGTACCATCGGCCAAAAGTTGTTCAGAATGAGTGTATCTAATATTGTATGGGTCTGGTTCTATTTATTTTTCACTTTTATTGCACTGAAATGCGAGTGATTTTTCGGACTTTTTTGTTGACAAAATCGTGCATACTAATGAGCTTATACGTGATTGGTTGAACAAATGGCCATGTGATCAATGTTCCGGAGATTTCCGAATGGATTTTGAAAAGGTCTATTGGGCAGCGCCAGCATGGCAATCCCCTAACTTAGCCAAATTATTAGAGTACAAATACTCCCGTTTCCTATCTGTACTTTCTTTAATCAAAGTTGATCATTTGTTGGCTAAGTGGATTCAAGAATCTAGGTGATTCATTGATTTGTAACTTGTCTTTGGATGAATATTGTTTATGACACTAGCCATTGCTATTGCATTTCCTTTGTTGAACCATTCAATCAGAAATTGTTGACTATCTCTGGGTATCAAATAATTTTAGTTGGCATATCATTACGTAGTCAAATGTTCAACTAGGTTAAATGTCATTGGTAGTAGCGTAACAGGAAAACTTTTTCAGGTGGGGCAAAATTGTTTTTTTAGAATTTTCCTATTTTGTAGACCAAAAACAAGTTGAAGTCGATTTTGAAAACTGACAAGGGCTCATTGGTCACATTTTTCAATTTTCACACTAGATTTTCAATTTTACCCTTCTCCTCATTTACGCCTATTTTACCCTCTCTTTTATGGTAGTTTGAATAAACTTTTCCCGCTGACAAGTTTGAGGCGGGCAGCCTGCCCAATGTGCCCCCTATTGTTTACATCACTGGACATTGATTAGGCTGACAACTTCAGTAAGCCTGTTGTCTCTACTTTTTTATATGTTCCATAAGTCTGGTAACTAAACATGAATTTCTTTCATTGCTGAAATGTTGTTGAGTACCCACATCTATATTATGGTCAATAACAAAAGTAAAATGATGTAAAAAGGTTGTGCAATTACAAACTTTAAAAAGTTTCAAGCTTCAGGATGTTTAATAAAATAATAGTTGATAACTTACCATATTTGGCTGTGAATAGAGTTTCTTATTGGAGTCCACCACTGGCTTCGTAGTTTGCTTTACTTGGTGACGTTGATGAGCTTTGACCTCCTCAAGATGATGCTGTGAGAATAACAGATTTCATGAAATCATCTCAATATCATTGCATACAATTAACACCCACTGCGTTCAATATGACTTGAAATAGAATCTTAAATTGAATTGGGTAGTTAGTCACATAATTCTTTGAAATGTGTGGACACTGCATATGCCCACATTCATCAGACTGAATGAATAAGATGACATTTTTAAAACTGTAACTAAAGTTATTGTACAAACTAATACACTGGCTATTTTCTAAAATTGTCATTTTTGTTGTTGCAAACTTGCCAGAATATCTTTACAAATCTCAAAATCATCAAGAATCCAAACTTTTTTTAGCTCATGACCCCAGTTTGACTAATTTGGCCACTGGTGGTGACAAAAAAAAATAATATTTTAATACAGTTTTGTAAGTAATTTTTCATACCCCCAACATACACATAAAGACTCAACTCCAGTTTGGGGACTACTGTGACTGTCTTCTCTTTCTTCTGTATACTGCTTAACAACCCATGTGGCAAAACTAGCAGTTTTAATCTACACTTACTTCTAACTGATGTACTGTCAAGCTTTTCTTGACCTCTCCCATTCCTGGCTGTGTCCAACCACCTTCTACTAACACGGGGGCATCCGGGCTCATAGTGGTCTTGTAATTGGGTTTCTCAAGACCTGTATGTCTGCGACCTATGTAAACAGCAGATTCATAACAAATTAGAACAAACTGTAATTCAAAATGATGTTGTGTGTTGCAATGTACATAAATAATGAATGATTTAAAAGCAATTTGTCAGCATTCTAAAAACCAGAATTTAAAATATAACATACATAAATGGTTGGTTAAAACTGGCACATTGTGATAACTTATAACTGTAATTATCTTATAAATATGAAACACCATTATTTAAATTAAATGAAAGGCCCACCTTCACAATGTCATGCATCTTGGATTACTGTCCTAAAAACCAAGTTACTGAACATGTACATTACATTTCTGACATTCAAAAATTCAAGGACTTTCTTTGATAAAGTCAGTTTTTCAAGGACTTTCAAGGCCTGGAAATTGCAAAATAAAATTAAGGAATTTCAAGGACCCGTACTAACCCTGCAAATAACAAAAGAACAAAGTTTTAGTCATGCAGGATCTTCAACTGACAGAAATTTGAACAACTGTGGAGTCTGATCTTTCATTACTTTTAAAAAAAGAATTTTGAAGCCTTTACCTTGCATTTGTCTCAGTACATGTTTCTCCTTCTCAAGTTCCACGTGGATTTTGGCACGCTCTTCTCGTAATTGGTTATGAAGCGCCCTCTTGTAATCAACATCTGAAAAAAAAAAGATTTGTTTCTTTCATGTTACTGTTGATTAAACTTGAAGATAATATTAATTCTACTTTAACTTAAGTCATATTATGTCCCCCGCAAACATTGAGTATTTATCAGGACAAAGTGCTATTATTAATAATTATAATCAGCATTTATAATGCACCTACTCCTAAGGTTACAAGACGCTGGGTAATATTATGCCGTACAAAGGAATCATCAGAACCATTTTGTCTTTACTAGGCCACCAACAACCAATGATTAAAGGTGTAGACCTATCAACTCTTATATGATATTCCCCCTTAAACATCTACCAAATGCACTTGTGTCAAGAAGCCAAGCGTGCCCGCAAAGAAAAAACGCAGTATGTGCATTTATAAAGCATAGCAGATACATCCTATCAGAATGAAATTTCACTTCAATCCCATGCTAGAAGGTTGTATTTACACATGTTTGATATAGTAGATACTGCCTTTAATTGTGAAAAAGAATTCATCGTTTGTTCATTTCTGCTGGATTTGTCCAAGGGAAAAGGAAGTAGCTTGCCATTTATCAGCAATGCACATACATTTACATTTGTTTGTACTTATGGAGAAAAAATGAACTGAAACTGAAACATTGCACATACTGCGTTTTTACTTTGTTTGGCAGAAGTGTGATAAAGTGAAATGCGCAGGGTATCAATACATACACACTAGCAGGGATCAAGCTCATATTACACTGATGAGAATCTGGTTCAATTGATTTGAAAGAAAAGAGATGAGCACCCTGTCATGTCCATAAAAGCCATCCTTTCACCTTCTTATAAAATATCAATTATCTCAAACTGGGTCAAAATACTTACATCCTGGACTGACAAATTGCTCGCCACATGAGATCCACACCTGTATAGGAATGGACAGGACAGTTGACTTGGAAATGTCGGCTTCAATGCTGATTGTTCTGTTTGGCTTAGGAGTACCATCTGTAAAGTAACACAAAATGTAATTGAAACAAACAAAAATGTACAAGCCATCGTATTACCATTATTATCATTTATGAGAAAAAGGTATAGTTTAAGTGACTAGCCTTGCACTAGTTCAGATAAGAACATATCAAATCTGTGTGTCATTATTGAGACCCACACAAAACCACAAGTGGTAATCAATTGTGTATATCTGAGTAACACTACCAAACTCATAGTGCTCCCACATAACAAGTTTGGGCTAAAAAAGTCAAGCAAATTGCTAACAGAAAGCTTCCCTGAATAAAAAGCTTTAAAATTGTTTTGAACAATTCAGAAATGTTAAAAAAATAATCCTAACCTTGTTTTTGATCTTGGCCCAGAGAGAGATTTTCCATTCCAAATGTAGTAATAGCCCATTTAACCAGGTCACCGATGCTCAATATGAGGGTGCCATCTTGGGTGTAGATACGCCGCGCTGCTGTAGGTAAGCCAAGCTGGTATGTACATTGATCTAAGATCTGTGGATAGGTTGACAAAAATATCATTAAGCAAAAAAAAAAAATCTCACATACATTTACCAAAAAACCCATCAGGGTTTCAATCATAATACAGAGTGGTTCATCACAAATCACAAGAGGGTGGTTTTAGTCCCCTGAGTGGGATGAAAATATGTGGATGCATCAGCTTAACAGTTGTAATCATATTACTGTTATGCCAAGAAGGAAACCTGTGATCTCATTAGGAGCTTTTAGGATATGTGCACCAGATACGGGCTAAATGTACGTAATGTGTCATTAATTTTGAAGGGTGTAAAATCAATGAAAATCATCGAAATGGGGGTTGAAAAAATGAAGAACTAGCATAGCAGCATGTATACTGATATTGGACTCTGTCATGATCATAAAATTGAAATAGATACCTTTTCAGAGACATTCTTTTTGCAGCACGTAGCTTGCGGGATCATCACGATCCTTCATTCACACTCATGCTGAATGAAGGGATCGTGATGATCCCGCAAGCTACGTGATGCAAAAAGAATGACTCTGAAAAGGTATTTATTTCTATTTATGAACTAGCATGATTAGCACTTTCTCTGTTCTCTTTCTAAAGGCTTCCATGCACTTACCCCTCTTATTGTTGATCCAATGACTATCACCCCGCCTGAATTGCGACCATCTCCGTTCCTAAAGGCCTCCACTTTAATAGATTGCACTGGTTGGTATGCCGAGATCTCTCGAGCAATGATGCGAGCATTGTTCATCTGACGCAAACGTTTTAACTCCTTCTCGTAATGTGCCAGCGTATGGTTAGCTTCTGCTGTAGAAAGGTCAACCTGGAGGTATAATTGAAAAAGACATTCACTTACAGGTCTGGATAATCAAAAAACAAATACACTTTTTCTGATAAGATTTTACTGCAAATAAAGTTTTTGGCATAAGTGCCCCGTCATATCTAAAGGTACCTTAAGGTCGGCATAGTAAATTATGAAATACGGGCCATTGAAACTGAGCATAGTCAAAAATCACTACCAAGGTCAATTTTCTAATTTCATCAGAAACGTTGCCTTTGAAGTGTATTCTACCATATTAATCAGGTTTCAACATCCAAAACATAAGACAAATGTCTTAAAAACCGAGATAAAAATCCTTTCTCCATTCATGTTTTACCAGTACAGAAACTTTAAACTTGATTTTCTCAGAAGTATAGTTTTCTGAATCAGTCTGATGCCTCTTACCAATTTGGATGTAACTTTGCAATCGAACATCCAATAACCAAAAGCAAGGTGTCATTTCAAAGCTTAATTTATAATCTTTCATATGAGACCAAAAATATCAATTTTCATTTTTGTACCCTTAAGGTACCTTTTGATATGACGGGTCATATATTATCACACAGGGAAGAAAACATGTTTACCATATACAGTGGAACCTTTTTAACACAAAATCTGTTCACCCCAAAACTCTGATAACACAAAATTGATTTCCAAGTCTCGGACCCTGAATTGGTATGCAATTAGTGATGGATAACACAAAATCCTGTTAACACAAACTTAAATGTGCTGCCCACAGATTTTGTGTTAAAGAATTTCCACTGTAGTATGTAAACCAAGGTGACTGGTACAAACACAATTCAATAAATTTTCATTTTGGCAAACAGTTCAGATAGGGAGGGTTCATTTTATTTTTTTCGCCAATTCTATACAGATATTTTAATAAAAATCCCACAATGCTGGGGTGCAACTAAATGCAAAAGCCTATTGCTTTCCCTTTAACACCCCCTTGCACCTTAACCTTGCACCCCAAAACCACCATATACCCATCAGCCCCCACACACGTCCCACCCATCTCCACAATAAAAACTAAAAACATTGTATAACATAAGTTACATAGTGCATTTATTTTGAATGCAATTCCATAACATACTTTTTATAAAGATAAAATAATTTATGAAGTTGTTTATAAACCATATTGAGTTTAATTTTAAAAGAACAATTTTTAGGGCCAAGAATGAATGGTATTTGTTCAAAACATATAAAACTGATGATCTGCTTTAATTTAGTGCTATGTTTGTGATTTGAATGATGGTTTGTAAACAGTCAATCAATGTTGCCGTTACAATTTCTATATAATACAGAGGAAAATCAAAACTATTTCACCTACCTTTCCATTCAAGCACTGGAAGCAGCCAATTAGCTTTAGCCCTCTCTCTGAAGCCGTCCCTACTGCACACACAAACTTGCTTTCCTTTTCAAGTTTATGTAATTTGTGTGTCGCCCTCATGGCACGTGCGCAAGATGGACAGACGATATGTTTGCCTGACTTTGCACCTTGGATTGCAAGAACAAAGCCCTGGAAAAAGAGAAAGATTTGATAATTTAGGGTTACCGGATATACGCTTTACACAGTGTTTTTGAAAACATTTTTTGAAAAGGTTTTTTTTTCCATTTCAGTGGGCAAGAAATTAGAACAGACATACATGTGTGATAAGCTTTAATTGCTAAGTAATTCATTTCTTTTAAGTCACTACAGTGGAAGCTTATTAAAATAAATAAAATTAAGAAGTTGGTGGGGACAAAGAAATTAGTCCTTGATACCAAAATTTGTTGTATCAGGGTTTGTAACAGTTCAAAAGATATTATAAGTCTCATAATGTATGGTCCTTTGCCTGTCCGATTCCTTGTTAAGGAGTAAAATCACACACAAAAAAATTTGAAATTAGATCTTGCCAATCAAAAAACCAGGAATATATTTGATGAACAAATTCGTAAATAGCTCATTAGTGAAAGCAAAAAAAAAATTGAGAAAAAGTCAACTTTTAAGGTGATGATAGTTTCTACTCACTGGTTGATGAGTTGGTTCTTCTCCACATACAGAATATGTACACACACTAGCATGGTTGGCTGCTGTGATTTCTGAAAAAAATGAAAACACCCAAAATTGTGTTTAATTGCTGTTCAATTATGCTGGTTTCCGAGGCTTTGCAATAGCTAGGCATGAGGTAACAACACCCCATTTGCCGGTGAAAACAACCAGTTTAAGTTTCAGTGTCTTTATCATAATAGTACATAACATTTTAACATTTATAGAGTGTGCAGTTTAACATCGCCTCCGAAGGACAATTGCCTTCATTGTTTCAAATATGAGAGCTAGCCTGTACAGCCATGAAGCTATAATTTTGGTTACTGGCTGTATCAATAAGGTTGCATAAACATAAATAAGTCTGAATAAGGGGGGAACTGTCAGAGGAAAATGTTCATTAACTGATTCATAACATTGGGATTTAGCCTGGCTAAATCCACTACTACAGTGAATATGTATTTAAAAAACGTATGTGCTTAGAGAAAAACTGTGAGGACGAGTATGGATCGACAGCTATATTCAGGTGTGACCTTCACTCAATGGAGAATTCAGCCAAGGTCGCATTGGTGAAAAGCAAGGGAACTTCTATTTTCCAAACTGGCCACCTTCCTTTTCGATAAAAACACATCTTACCGTTATTCCTTACAGAGTCTTGCGTAGACCCAAAAGCATGAATAAATCCCTGCCCTTCTCTCTCTAAAATCCACATCTGATTGGCTGAGCCATTTCCACTCCTCTGTTTCTGTAACGTGATTGGCTGGCCAGCATAGCTCGTTGTAATGTTCTCATCTCCAGGTCTGAATGTTGGCATTGAGACACCTAACACTAAATCTGGATTGCCTTTGGAATGAATGTACCTGTATAGAGAAGAAGTGAGGCAATATCACATCATGATTTTACTGCTTTTACTTCAACATTTGATATTAGCCAGCACAATGCAGTGATCAATACTTCAGCCAATTGCAGTCGAGAAAAATCATAATTCCTTTACTGTAAATGAATTAATTTACCGTTAAGGAATTCCTATACTCTACAGTAAATGAATTAACTTACTCAAGCTTAACTTTAAATCATTTTTAGAGCAATCTATGAAAATCAGAGAACATTTGAAAACATTTTCTTGTTGAATGGATCCTTTTCTACAAATTCAGCTATGAAATTAGCTACCAATTTGACTATCTGCCAAAACATTTTACAATCTTTTCAAAAAATAAAATAAAATAAAAAAAATTTTGGCAGATATAATTCAAAATTTCATCACTAAATTTTTAGAATAGGGCCCATTCAAATTCATATGAAAATGCTTTAAATGTTCTCAGATTTTCACAGGTTGCTTGAAATTTATTCAACATTAGAGTAAATGTATTAATTTACTGTACAGTAAAGGAATTCCTGTACGGTAAATAAATTCATTTACTTAAATTAATTATGACCTTTCCCGAACTGATTGATGATGGAGGATAGTCAGAATAGCCACATTTTGGAATATAATCAGTTCACATAAGTGCAAATGGTGTATTGTGATAAAAGAAATGCATACTTTTACAAGGTTCTGTAAAAATTCTTGTAAAAAAACTGTGATTCTATAATAGCAGTCTTATGAAAAAGGCCCACACTTGAAGTGTATGACAGGGCTTCGAAATCTGTGGTAACGCAGCCGCGCCGTTCCCAGAAAAAAGTTGAAGTCCCAGAAAAAAAATCAAATAATAGTAATAATAATAAAAAAATTACAAGAATTCTCACGACAGATGATTTTTCTGGCAATACTGTATGATGAAATACAAAACAAGAGCCACAGGCTCAGTAACCCATGCACGAAAGCCTGTTACCAAAAAAAAAATGACTTCAAAGAAGCATTTTTTGAACATTGTTTTGTTTTAAATAGGGCCTATAGAAAATGGTTAAAATCAATATAAAA
>JXSR01S049256.1:0-11991 GCA_000969725.1 Ophiothrix spiculata
CAAAGGTGGAATGCGGAGGCATCGTGATCGACACTCTGTGTCGAGAACCGCGCGGCCCGAGAACCGCGTATTCTAGTTACTTTTGCTTTAAACCTGGAATATGAATATTCTGCAGACAGCAACAACTGTATTTAATATATCTTTAACTTTGGATTAATATGTTTAAAGGGGCATTGGAGAAATTTTTATTTGTGGATGATTTACACTTCATATGTTAGAAAATAACAGTCAATTACCAGATATCTGGAAAATTTTGATCAAAACCTTCAGAAAAGTCATAAATTTAAATTTTATTTTGTTTGTTAATTATGGGTATGAGACTATTCTCTAAACGTATTTATTGACTTTATATATCAAGAAAGAGTCAAAGATTTGTTCGTAAATCATTCCTTTCACATCATAGATTACTAACAAATCAAAAGAAATTTGGAGTTTGCTTTAGATCTCCTGAAAAGGTCCATATTAAAAATTCAACTATAGAGGGCAGTATTTATCGTTGTCGACAACGATGATTAAAAATAAAGGAATATTTAAGTATTTTGATATACAGGGTTTGAATTTGACAATGAAACTTTGCATGCTGTCATGATTACCACTAATAATGATGCAAAAATCTCCAATTGCTTGGGAAAAAGTTTGGTGATGATGCTGAACTTTTCCAATGCCCCTTTAAAACTACCCTGCTTCAAAATGATTGGATTTATTCATGAGATAGATGCTGTTGATTATCTTTTGCATTTATGGTATCTGTGAATTAGCATATACATCTAGCATCTGTTAAAAGAGTCAACTGAAACCAGGGTAACAAATTGGGACTTAAAGCATACTCTCTTCCTAGAAATCTGTAGATGAACCCTAATAGTTAGTTAGTTCTGCTATGGGATTTCCCATGGAGGGCTCTCAATTTAAGTATCTGAGCTTTCTGAGTGAAATCAGGGTAAAAAATTGGGGCTAAAAGCATACTCTCTTCCTAGAAATCTGTAGATGAACCCTAATAGTTAGTTAGTTCTGCTATGGGATTTCCCATGGAGGGCTCTCAATTTAAGTATCTGAGCTTTCTGAGTGAAATCAGGGTAAAAAATTGGGGCTAAAAGCATACTCTCTTCCTAGAAATCTGTAGATGAACCCTAATAGTTAGTTTTGCTGTGGAATTTCCCATGGAGCTTTCTGAGTGACTCCAGAACTCAACAAAAATCTTGAATTCTGCTTGAAATGTATTTGATATCATTTTGAGCTCCAGAACTCAACAAAAATCTGAAATTGTGCTTGAAATGTATTTGATACCATTTTGAGCTCCAGAACATAACAAAAATCTGAAATTGTACTTGAAATGGGAGTCTTGTATGGGTACCTATTTTTCAAAAAAGATTTGAGAAACTGTCCTTGAATTGGACCCTTGGAAGCATAGATGCAAGGTTTAAAACTAAGATATTTTGTCCCATTAAGGACAAAAAATTCAAGCACCCACCGTTAAATCACTTTGGAGCAATAAACACAGTGTGCGGATCCAGATGCATGCGCATCATCGAGATCCATATCTCCACAGACCACTTACACCTACACGTGTCTAGGCAGACTTCAATACAGCAGTTTAGGATGTGACGCCCGTGGGCAGTCCACCTCAAGTAAGCTTGCGGAGATGCACATTCATCTAGATTTGCACTCCCATGCAGATTAGCGTTGAGATCCTGGATCAGGGGTGTGAAATTTCCTCTTTTAAGCTGATTAAGTCTCTTTTTGAACAAATTTTATCTTTTTCTTTCATTTTTAGCCCATTTTTAGAATTTTTTAGTTTCAGTGATTTTCCTTGTTTTTGTACAAACTTCCTCTTTTTTTAAAAGAGGTCTCTCACACTCCTGCTAGATACAAAGGCAGAGTGGAAAATGAAGACCTAAAATCAATAGTTCAAACCCACTACAGCCAGCAGGTAACATCATTGAGCATAGTTGCCATTTGATGTTTATTCTTCTTTTTTCAAACCAAATGCAAAAAATAAACTTAAAAGAATATGTCAATCTAACTAGATGCTGAAAGGTTTGGTCCAAATAAGTCAGAGATTGCAAATGATATGATAAGGCAAGTTACAATTTTCTAATAGTAGCCAGCACTTAATATCCTGTCAAAATTGTGCAACATCAACAATTACATTGTTAGTGCCATTTGTCTTATTAAATACTATTATTATTTTTATTGTCAATAAAAACCTTGCAGTGATTCTCATAAAACCATGTTGTTCCCAGACGGCGATGGCCATGCCTCTCTACCGTCCATAATTTATCAAGATACCTCCGCGGTGTCGCTCGTGTAATTTTCATTATGTTAAAGTAGTGCAATTGCATCGAATAAACTTCAAATTACTTTGCTACTAATGGGGTTCACGCGTGAACACCAGTGGTTTTGGAATAATACAATAAATTGTATCACTATAGGAGCACTTTTGTTATTATTTGAATAAAGGTAAAAACATGAGTTTTGAAATTTTTTCAATATCAATGCGCCGATAGAAAGACACGTAAAATGTTCCCCAAATTTGCGTTTTCGAAATCCCTAGTCAATAAATTTAGTAGCTTCTTCTAAATCGCTAGGATCGCGGCCGCCCCCGCCTGGTTGTTCCAGTCTGTTTCCCTC
Organism: Ophiothrix spiculata; assembly: GCA_000969725.1. Lineage (NCBI taxonomy): Eukaryota > Metazoa > Echinodermata > Ophiuroidea > Amphilepidida > Ophiotrichidae > Ophiothrix > Ophiothrix spiculata. The sequence goes on from JXSR01S049256.1 coordinate 2,629, forward strand.
TCTAACTCCTTACTGGTCAATGCTATAGTCTTGTTGATCGTTGTACGAATTCACCCAATATAAAGCCTTATCTGTCAAGTTTGACCATACCTACAGAAGTCTGTCCAGGCGATTTAATTAAAACACAATGTTAACGTACACAAAAGAAATGACATACGAAAGGCAGCTGTCGCTCCCAGCGTCTTATAAACTGTTTCACTTCTGACGCAATATCACACACATCAAAACACCTTATAATACTATAGTTAAGCTCAGCAAAAATGACAACACCTAATCGAAGCTTCATATTTCTTAGTGTTATCATAATACAGATGAAGCTATAAATAGCAGTCGTTTCGACAACGAGCAAAGCATAACATAAGAACTCATCCATTACGTGCCTCGGGTGCGAGTGTCCAAGACGAACGGCTACTCGTCATTGACGGCTGGAAATGTCATGTGAAACATACCTGCCTAAAGCGCTGTAGCTGTCTACTGATGAGCTTTATACTAAGTGAGGACATTAAGCTTTTTAACTTTTAGTGCTTGGAGGCATATGTAACATGTTGTAGTTAAAGTACTTGTCTAATGGATTAGAAATAATGTTTTTGATGAAATAACCATAAAATTGACTTGTATTTTCACCTTGATGAAAAAGTATTTTGGACAAATTTCTTGGAAAATATTGAGTGTTTGTCCTCTTCAGATGATTACAAATTTAGTAATTAAGGAGCTCACCATTATATTTCCAGGGGGAAGCTGGAAGTTTTTTGGGAAAAAAAATCCCCCCTCCACAGGCAGAAGGGAAAAAATCCCCCCTGAACATGGAATAGGCAGAAAAACAGTATTTCCAGGGAAAAAAATCGCTTCCGACCCAACTTCCAGCTCCCCCCTGGAAATCTAATGGTTTGCCCCTAAGTAGAAGTTTTGGTTCCAAGACTTTTGCGTCGTTCAGATGTCCTGATCTTGGTAATGCTTGCTTGATTTTACAATAAAAAGAACAAAACTGTGGCAACAAATTATATATATTGGAAACATTTAAAATTATCACAACTTTGCACGATACTTATCTTGAAAGTTGGATATGGAAAACATCCCTAACCTTCAACTTACCTTTACCTTTGAAAAATAGCCGTTGGTTTATTCATTTTATACATTCGTTCTCATGTTTCTGTCCTTTTTTTTTACTTTCACGCTCTGCATTTTAAGTTAATTCTGTTAATGCCCCACCAGCCCTGATTTATCACTTGCTGCAGAGCATTGTGATCACATATCAAGGAAGTACTAGTATATCATACTTCACTTTCACAAGAAAATCGAACATTTAACCAATCCATAATTCAGGTGTAGAACACAGGAGTCGATATTCAGCTAGGGTTTGTATACAAGTCCCTAAAGCAACATGAGCGAACGTCAAAATAGATCTCTCTCTTAAATCTGGCTGTGCTGGTAAGTTAGCACAATCAATTCTTTTTCAGGTACAATTAAAGACTGACATCACATTAAACGTTTCTGTATTAAATACTTTAAAAAGTTTGTCAGGGAGCACAATTGAATAAGAGAGGAACTGGGTAATAGAATGAAGAATGTTTAAATTCTTCCGTCTACTACACGAGTAAACCAGATCCCCCCCCCCCCACAAAAATAAATGTTTGAATCTTAAACGATTTAGGCCAAAAAATGGTTTGTCTCAGAAATCTGCACACATTGCTATATGAAAGTGAATTTAGTGCGTAGAGGTACGTGCTTGTCTCTCTCTCTCTCTTTTTTCACACCGAATTCGTAATAATTGATGTCCGGGTTGCTGTCACTTGTTGTTCCAATTTTACCATGATTTTTACCATGATTGTCAGAGTTCACAAAGTTAAAACAAAAACAAAAAAATTGCATACTGCATAGCTGTTTTGCAAAAGATTTCTGAGACAAACATTTTTTTCTTGGCCTTACAAATCTTGTAAGGATAAGTATACATGTTTATTTTTGGTTATTGATATCATATCATGAAAGCATGATCACTTTCAGACACTTAAAAAATTCATATGAAAAATCCCTGTTCAAAAGGCTATAATTATCAAGAATTAATTTCAAGAACTATAGCTAATTCTGCCTTAAGATTTTCAAGCATACTGAGGAATTACTTATCACAACATTAATTGCAAAGCATCTGGTTTGAAATCTCACTTTTCTGAAGACAAACACCGTTACCAGAATAAGCCTCACATACCATTTATGAAATTAAAAACCAGAATACAAACAAGAAAGATCAATGCTCATAAATATTTGAAGAAATTCAAGCACTTGAAATTGACTTCATAAAATAAACAGACTCCTGAGTGAAACTGTTTGCTGAAGATTGATTCCCAAATTGACAAACAGAATTAAGTGAAATGCAATTACCATGCTGCTTAATGCGTCTCGATTTTTTGCAACACGCTAGTTTATACTGCAAAAAAAAAATGCATGAATGTCTTATGTTCCTCGTTCAATTTCCCTGTTAAACTCTCCATTTTACCTTTGCTTCGGTATGATCAATATTAATGACAAGATGCTAAATATATAATGAGAGCATAAAACAAACAGGCTCTTATCTCATGTCTTTTTGGTACAGATTCAGATGTAAATAGGGAAGCACGCTCGGGGGTGGGGGGGGGACGCTCGAGGAAAAAAATGGTACGCATGCTCGTCAGAAAAAGAGTCGAATTTTGAACCATTGACGTCAACGACGTCTTCTGAAAAAGGAGTGCTTTTTTGGGTAACGTTCGATGTTAGGATCATCATTTTATGATATCTTCAACATTAAGGGTCACTTTTTGCCAACTATTCTACAATTCCAAGAAATACCACACGCATACCATTTTTTTCTTTGAGCGGACCCCTCCTCCCCCGGGGGGAAGCACGTTATTGAAAGAAGCTCAGTTACCACAAATTCACTTACATCTCACTTTCAGATATGGAGAACATACCTATGTGGGGGATGTTTAGGAATCAGTCAATTTTATTCATGAGGGGAGCAGGTAATAATCTGATTCAGTTGTGGAAGACAAATTTGGGATTGAAGAAGCTCAATTAGCATGATTTACGTACATTTCACTTTCAGACAGCCACCCCTCTTTTTCACTTTTCTGCTATTACCCTATGTTCAGCATTACCCGACATTTCCCTATTTTCTTGTTCGATGTATCTACAGAGGAGCCTCTTTAACACAAAGTCTCTTAACCCCAAAACTGTTATAACACAACTAAATTTTCCAAGTCCCTGACATTAAATTTGTGTGTAATTGATAATGGATAACACAAAGTTCTGATAACACAAACTAAAATGTTTTGCCCTACAGGTTCCATGTTAAAGAGGTTCCACTGTATCAACATCAGGAAAAATCAAGTCTTGAAAAAGACAGGCCCATCTTAAGATCAACACCCAAGGATAAAATAGACAAGACTGGTATTGATTTAGAGGCATTGCAGCCAGTACCCCCCCCCCCCTTCTAAAGAAAAGGACACACTCCTAAGATTTCTATATCCAAGATAAAGTAGATGAGATTGATAAGAAATAAAAGTATACAATGAGATAGACAATACAGCCAGTATCATTACTCGTTTGTAGCAAACATGATATCTAACCACTATTGAGAATGCGTGTAACAAAAGGTTACTGTTCTAGATAAAACAAATTTAGAATCTTTCATGGACATGAGGAATTAAAGATGCAACGTCTATCTATTTTAGGCATCCTAGCTAGATGGAGAGATCTAACGGTCAGTGTGAACTTGGGCAAAACATTGATATAGGTGTTATTTTTGTATCTCTCTAAATGTCCGAGAGTAAAAAAAGGACTTTATTCACTTTAAAAGAAGTGAAAAAGAGTATAATAACCTTAAAAGATTGAAACGCAACAAAAGAAGTCATCTCCCTCACAACTCTTTACAGAGTAGATATTTGCCCATTTGGCTAAATTTTTATATAGTTTTCATTAGTGATTGCACTCTGTTTTTGAGTTGTTACTCCTTTTGGATTTTTATAAAGTTTCACCCTTTTCACTCTTATACATTACAGAGTGAAATAGTGTTATTGATTTTGTGGAAACCTTTTGTTGAAAACATTTGTAGAAAAGACTGGTTTTTATTTTAACTTATTAGGAATAACTTTACCAAGTATAGCATAAAAACACCTCATTTTCTTTCTTGAATACATTTAGGAAAAGAGATCATATAAAAAAGGAAAAGAGTGAAATAGTGTTATTGATTTTATGGAAACCTTTTGTTGAAAACATTTGTAGAAAAGACTGGTTTTTATTTAAAATTATTAGGAATTACTTTCCAAGTATAGCATAAAAACACCTCATATTCTTTCTTGAAAGAGATCATATAAAAAAGCAAAATAAAGTAAAACACAACATCCGGTTATCAGTCCATATTTAAATTTCAAGTCTACTTTTGATGAATCTAGCATTAGAACATTTATTATCTATAACTTTGAATTCCCATCAATTGCACCCTATGTCTTAGAGCATCATGCTCTAGATCGATATTAATACTTATCTCGCGCAAACACTTCATATCGACATTAAATTACAACGCAGACTCCTCTCTACAGCTGTTTGGCAAAGATTGATTTTCATGTTGATAAACAGAACATTAGGTACAGCTCAATTGCAGATGAATTTCACTTCAAAAAGAAAAACATCTATCAAACAAAACCAAGTTCTCACAGTAATGGATGGCATTTTATTTTTACATAAATTATTCTGACGTAAATTTTGGATAAGTTGTGGATCAAGAACATTGAACATCCATCTTGGTTGGTGCATATGATCATTTATCTCCTTCATTTCAGTTTGCATGAAAGTTCCATTTCATGATAGTCAATTTAAAATCTTGATGAGTAGGTTAATGCTGGTGCTGCGAATCCACTCTGTTTATCTAGAATCTTAACAGTATTTATTCACTGTAGTTGTAAGAAAGGAATTAATGGGGAACAACTGCATATCAAATATCAATATTTTATAAGGTGATTTTAAAGAAAATAAAAAAATCATATGTTAATATGTAGGTTAATTTGAGATAAGCCTAGCTTACATTTTGATAAGTGGGTTAATGTTTTAACAAAAAAATCATGTTCTCCATTCTTTATCTTAGTAATGACAAAAACTTTCATCGTGAAGAAATTCGATGAAAGTTTATGAAAGTTTTTAACTAATTTTCACCATGGCAACAGAGGAGATTGGAAGTGGCGACTCCCTAGTTAAAGCCCCTTAATGTTTTGGTTACTTGGGCAGGGGTGTGTAGATAAAAACCTTGAATTACATGTCATGTTAATGATTCTTGCTTAGAGTGAGAATATCCTACATTGTTCAATGGCCAGTTTTAAGTGAAGTTCCTTTCTGCCCAATATCATAATCTCTTGTCTACAGGCCTAGAGTTTGCCTCTAAATGGTGATGGCAGAAACAATCCTCATTTAAATGATTAGGCTTCGGTTCATGCCAGTTTGAGGCATCATAAGATACAATGCATTTGAATTGTAAGTTGTAAGTTACTTCATTGTATGAAAATGAATGCTGAAACCATTCTGTACAGTGCCTCTTAGGAGAAATATGCAAATAGATAAGTACCATGACATCAGCTTGCTTCAGCAACAGATTTGATAGCAGCCTCATAAAGATTGATATCGTCAAGTCAGCAACACCTTGTTTGCCCTTTTTGTCAAACATCAAGTCACGGTACAATCTTGTCCGTCCGCCTATTTACAAGCTAAGTGGTTTACTTGAGAAGGATATATATCATCGTGTTGCTGCATACGCTGTAGTCTCTTGTAAAATACTTGGTACTGAGCATCTGATGGCCTCTTGCAGGAAGAATTTGCCTCCCGGAGGTTGTGGCAGTATATAGATAGAAACCAGACCTTCATATGTGAGATGTGCAACCATACTGTATTTATAAACAAGAAGCTATAGTTTGATCAGTTCAAAATAGGCAGCATGCATCAGGAGAAGCACCCCTAGTAGATAGAAACCAAACCTTCATATGTGAGATGTGCAACCATCCTGTATTTAAAACAAGAAGCTATAGTTTGATCAGTTCAAAATTGGCAGCATGCATCAGGAGAAGCAGCGCCCCTAGTTAAGTAGATAGAAACCAAACCTTCATATGTGAGATGAGCAACCATCCTGTATTTAAAACAAGAAGCTATAGTTTGATCAGTTCAAAATTGGCAGCATGCATCAGGAGAAGCAGCGCCCCTAGTTAAGTAGATAGAAACCAAACCTTCATATGTGAGATGAGCAACCATCCTGTATTTAAAACAAGAAGCTATAGTTTGATCAGTTCAAAATTGGCAGCATGCATCAGGAGAAGCAGTGCCCCTAGTAGATAGAAACCAAACCTTCATATGTGAGATAGGCAACCATCCTGTATTTAAAACAAGAAGCTATAGTTTGATCAGTTCAAAATTGGCAGCTTGCATCAGGAGCAGCGCCCCTAGTAGATAGAAACCAAACCTTCATATCATGTGAGATGAGCAACCATCCTATATTTAAAACAAGAAGCTATAGTTTGATCAGTTCAAAATTGGCAGCATGTATCAGGAGCAGCGCCCCTAGTAGATAGAAACCAAACCTTCATATGTGAGATGAGCAACCATCCTGTATTTAAAACAAGAAGCTATAGTTTGATCAGTTCAAAATTGGCAGCATGCATCAGGAGAAGCAGTGCCCCTAGTAGATAGAAACCAAACCTTCATATGTGAGATAGGCAACCATCCTGTATTTAAAACAAGAAGCTATAGTTTGATCAGTTCAAAATTGGCAGCATGCATCAGGAGCAGCGCCCCTAGTAGATAGAAACCAAACCTTCATATGTGAGATGAGCAACCATCCTGTATTTAAAACAAGAAGCTATAGTTTAATCAGTTCAAAATTGGCAGCTTGCATCAGGAGCAGGGCCCCTAGTAGATAGAAACCAAACCTTCATATGTGAGATGTGCAACCATCCTGTATTTAAAACAAGGAGCTATAGTTTGATCAGTTCAAAATTGGCAGCATGCATCAGGAGAAGCAGCGCCCTGGTAGTTGCGACTCATGCATTAGCATCTATGGCGCCCATGTAAGTGGGATTATGTTTCCTTGCAGTTGAAGAAAAGCCTTACAATCCCCGTTTATTTAGTAATGGTCAAAGTATAGAGAAAGGCTAATCTGTTCATAAGAGGCATGGGCAATCCAAACTTTGCAATTACTAAGCCATCCCTTACCTTAGTTCCAATAATTGTAACTTTGGTTATCCCCAAATACTCAAAAATGAGGTCTTGTTCAGGACTTCTCTTTTCATTATACAGAACTGGATATTTTAATATCTAGTTAAAATGATTTAAATCTGCTTAACTTAATCCAAAATAAAAAAACATTCAGTTCTAAATAAGACAAACTGCCAAGTTCTTCTTTGACATTATCGACGAATGTGGGTCATCAAATAATAATGGATAACTACAGCAGACAGGTTTTGCCTTTGGGGTTATTGGTTGGTTGCTATTTTTATAAGAAGACAAAATATGAGCAGAATATTTGGTTTTTTGTTTTTTTGGGAGCAAATATGTCAAAACAAGGAGGAAAATTTCAAGATGCTAGATGTGTGAAGCAATATCAAACAATGCTAGAGAATATAGAGAGAGAAATATATGAGACCTCTACTGAATATGGTTGGGCATATGCGGAACTAGAGGACCATAGGTGCATCAGTCCTCCTTGGTGTGTAGTGGACCTTTTTGTTTGCCCTCATTGCTACCCTAGATATAGGTCCCTGGAAATAATGTTCAAAATTCAAAATTGTCCATTTGAAGAAATCAGCTGGAATTTTGTTGGGTCTGTAACTTGGTAAGTTACCAAATTGCAATAATCAGAGAAGAAATAAAGATATAAAATATTGAAAAGTAGAGAAAATGCACTCAAATTTCAGATGCTCGTTTTTTCCGTCAATGCTGGTAGAATCTGAAAAGCAATTTGAAGCCGTGTTGTTTTGGTGCATGGATAGGTATTTGTCTGAGGGCAGAGAGAGGATGTGTCCTACAGAAGTTAAAAAAAAAAAATGTTTTGAACTTAATTCAGTTGTTTTTGGTAAATGCTTTTTGCAAGCATATTGTTCCATATTTTTTGCCCAATTTTATTCACTTAGCTGTGTGAAATTTTGGGGATGTATCCTTACTCCTGCTGATCCACTGGCTACATGAATGATACTGTAATGAGACAATTGTTGAGATTTATTTGTTGAAATAAGAAATGGATGCAAAACTGATGTTAAGAAAGGTTGTACACCAGAAATATTTGCAAAAACCGGCATGTAATGAAAGAAATGCCTGACCTGATAAACATTATAAATCAAAAGTACTTAGTAAACCAAGAGCTGGTCTATACACTTGCAAGACCAATGCAAAAACAAGGGTCTTTGAATAGTCTTTGAATACGTGCTATTGATCCATGCAGCCCTGGTCAAGAAGATGGAGGAGTTTCGATCTAGTTTTCAGTGTTGTTTTCTGGCCTTACTAGTGCTCACTAGTACTTGGCATCAAGAGGAGAAATCCTTGAGTTGAGTCTTATTTTCTCTTTCTTGTTTGAGTGTATGGAGGAATCCGGATTTGGGACATGGAATTTTATGTAGTGATTGAATGTAATAATAAGAAAGTGGATTATCATTTTGAGGATTAGTATTGCTTAAATAGGTCAGAGAGTATCTTTGTTTTCGCTGTATTTTATGTTATATAATAATGAGATGAAATACTTCAAAGGATTGATGCTTGACAATATTTCTCTGTCAGTTTGTTAAAATGAAGAATTCAAATGATTCTTTTGACATTGAATTCACCTGTTGCGCCAAGAACAGCACTGTGACCCTTCTGAATTTGTGAATTGAAAAACAAAAGTCTCTTCATATTTGTATCATGATCATTTTGTTTTGAGTTGTTCACTCTATCTGGATTTGTTATCTTCTTAGCATAGACAGTTTTATAGTACAGCCATTCATCATTATACCTGTGGTCACTACACAGTCACCATCTATAATTCTACCATCAATCAAACGCCTCCTTTATGTCCTGCCTTGTAAGACAAACCCAGGGCGAGGGGACACTTCGATATCATGCACACATTTGTGACTTTTACCATTTCTAAGAAAACACCCTTTTTGCCATTTTGCATCAAATCAGCAAATGGAAGCAAAAACAACATAATTTTCCTAAAAGGTGCTGTAAGACTCCCAAGCACTTGTTAGTGAAAGGAACTCTTATCCTTGTTTTTCTGCTTGGGCATGTTTATATAGTGATACTCCAGTAGCTCCCCTTGGATCAAAATGGTGTTTGGAAAGAATCAGAAAGGAAATTGAACCGCCGTTGTATCCTGACATT
>JXSR01S049258.1:8175-24513 GCA_000969725.1 Ophiothrix spiculata
TATTCACTAATTAGTCATGCAATTTATCATTTATCAATTAACTTATAATTAACTGATTACAAATTGAATATTTAGAGATAGGAACTATTTTTAAACACCAAAAATTGTTTTTCAACATTTTAAAGACATTTACAGCATTTTTTCATGAATTATGAAAAAATCACTCTGCATGACTAATTCTTAATTAGTCAAATAAGACATGTTTGTTTGACTAATGAACGTTTTAAGTGTACCACTGAAGCATGCTCTTTGGTGTTTTTCAGGAATAGAATTTGACTTGACTAATGGCCATTATAGCATGACAATCCACTTTTAGTAATTATTCTCATATGACTATAAATTTTATATAGTTATAGGGGAATTGTTGATTTAAATGGAATCTATACCAAATCCATTAAGTTACTTTGGAAGTGGATCAATTTGTTGTACAACCAATAAATAAACTGGAATGCATCAGATGGACCCGTAATGAAAATCATGTGTTAAGCCCACGATAATATGAGCAAGTGCGTGGATCTGTGGTATGGAGTAGTTATTGCATTTTTTTTGTATAAAGGACAAGTAATGGTGTGACATCATAGCTTGCTTTTTATATCTTTTTGTTTTGAAATTCTCATTTCAAATGTGAAACTGTAAGGCATAAGATAATATGAGTGTACAATTCATTAGACCCTCCAATATCCTTCCTTAGCTTTCAATTTTCATATCTTCAGTAGATAGCAAATTCTGCTCTGTTCTAACCCATTATAGCGCTGTCAAATAACTGATATCTTCAGAAGATAGCATACACGTGTTATTTCTATTGTAACTGTGTAGTATGACATTAAACATACTGAAAGGTCAGCTAGAGCAGTGTCTTATCTCTGCGCGACCCAATTCAATGTTTGTCATTACATACATCCCCCTCTCTGTATCACTTTTAAAAATGTGATGAGTTAAGAAATTTTGTTTGCACATGTACATACTCATGTGCATGACGTGCACAATTTTACGCTCTATACCAACTTTTGATGTAACTATCCACCCATCAGTATACCAATTTTGATAGAACAAGCACCCAATTTTACTCATTTTGGTTGATTAAATTTCCTTCAAGTAAATACTATTTGGACAGATTTAGCACTTTCGTCCGTGCAGACCCCTACCCGGGGTGGGGGGGGGGGCACTCACATATGTGCGCAGGGTATATATGTCTGGCGGTCAAGACCCCCTTTTTCAGGCCGCTCACTAGATCCCCATTTTCGGCGTGATTCAGTTCTTTTGACCCCGTTTTTGAGGAAAACTACGAAATTTTAGCTCCAACTGCAAAAAATGCGAAAATTTTCAGCTCAGGAGGCTATTTTTGACCAAAATTTCAGTTCACTAGACCCCCCCAAAATCTGTTTCAAACGTCCATTTTTTACAGAAAATCAGTTCACTTGACCCCCATTTGCATACCTACCACTTTCAAATTTGAGTTCCCGTTCCCCCCCCCCCCCCCCCGGGCCCCTACCCCAACCAATATGTAACCACTACACTCAGCTATCATTTGATTTTCTCCCATGTTGTGTTCTTGTCATTACAGGTAGGAACAGATCCAAAAGAAGCCCGCTATTGGCTGAAGCAATTCCAGCGGGTAGGGAGCGCACCATCTAAACCATTTGCTGTGGTGCAAGTACAACAGGAGATATTCAGCCAACCCCAGCTGGTAAGAGATTGATTCCCAGCAGGGGGGGCAGTCAAATATGAAAGTGATACGGATATAAGGCCCATGCTCCGACAGGCTGGGGCAATCAATGAGAGCACAGTCTCAGATAATGAGGGGCCATTGGGTGTGAGCCTGATTTTGGGCATTCAGTGAGAGAAAAATACAAAAATAGGAGGGCTCATTGGACAAAATATAAGGGGTTAACATTATTTTTGCCAGCCAGTAAGCAAAATTTGGCTTTTGGTGAGAGAAAAACATAAAAATTTATGGGGTCTTTGGGTGAGAGCACATGCAATTATAAAAAGATGAGGGGTCTTTGGGTGACAGTTACGCTGATAAATTGGGTCTTTTGAGCCTAAAATATGACAGGGTTCAAGATCTTACCTACATTTGAGTGACAAATTGATGAGTTAATAAATAAATTTTGCCAAAATATAAAATGATATATGTTTTCTAGACTGAAATTTAGTGTAGATTTCATTTCTGAAGTCAAAAATGCAAAATCTTGAACTTGAATTTTCCCCCCATAGACTTATACAGGGCGAAATTGGGTTAAAAAGGGCCAAAATGGATTGATAAAAAAATTATTTTGAAAAAAGTACGTATGGGATCACTCTGTAATTTATCTAATCAATTATGGGGAATGGTGATGGGCAAAATTGATTAACTTTTCAGACATGTAGCTCTCATATTTTTTTCAAAATGATATTTTTATCAAATCGTCCGTTTGTTTTTCACACTTCGGGGTAGGGGTACCATTTTTGCATTTTTCATCAATTTATATCTATTTAAGTTACTTTAAATTGTTATCAGCTTGTAGAGTATAAAATTCCCTTTAAAATGAGGGGTGAATCACCCCTCTAGCCCTTTCCCGCAGGTCAAATTTGATCCATTGTAACATTAAAAGTATACACAGAATCGGGGAAAAAACACTTTAATTTGAAAAAATAGGATACAAATTAAGAAAAAAAACCTATACCAAGTCAATATTAATGTACATTTTGGATACTAGAAGTATTTGAAAATGAGAAAGGAAAAATGTTGTCACCCAAAAACGGCAGTTTTTGGCAATTTTTGGCCCAAAATCAGAAATTTTCTGAAAAACGGCCCAAAATACTCACTTAAAAGTTACAAAATATGAAAATATAGACACTTCTACACCTTAAATAACCCATTTCATAGATTTGTAAGGTATTTATCATACTGAAATATTTTTTTCACACTTTTGTGACTCAAATGTGGGTAGAATCTCAGAGTCAAACCCCATTGCTCAAACCCTGTCCTATGTATTGCCTCGAGAATGGGAATGCAAAGAGAAGATGGGAGCTGTGAAATATGTCATTGGCTCATCAACAGGTCAATGTTCAATGTGATGATGTGCTTGTCATATCTTGGGCTTGTTATCACTGAGATGTGTGGAATGGTTGATGCTTGATCCCTGCACATTTGAAAATATCATTTACACCTGATTGGAAATGTGATGTGAACAAGGGGAGGGAGCAACCAAGTGAATAACTTAAGGCTACAGTCCCTAAAAACGTCTCGCTCGGCTGAATGTCATGTTCAATGCAAGTTTTTACCTACTTACACCTATCAGAATAACACAATTTTTGGCGTACATATTGAATAGAGTCTCTAGTTAATACATGGAACTTTACTAGTGATTTCACGTCCATTATCAAGGTCAAAATGACGCCTAAAGACTACTTAAAAAGTTGACCCTTTTTCGCCAAAACCTCATAATTTCATGATGTTCGAACAATTCGACTGGTTTCAAATTTTGACAGATTGTAGGCTTGATACTTCTTATTGAATTACAAACAATATTTTATAAATATGCTGAGTTGATTTTGAATGACTTTGACAATATAACAATCCCGCGTTGTTTTGCCCGAAAATCCGGACGTGAATTACGACTCTGAGTTCGCCCTGTTTGAGCTGTGAATTGCCTGTTTTAAGTATCTACATTATCTACATTTTGTCTGATATATGCATTCGCATAATTAACTTACAAATTGAGCATTCCGATGAGGCAAAAATTGCAATTTTTATGTAAACAAAAGAAAAATATGGCATTCTAATGTTTATGTTTTAGATTTTAGTTCACGATCTCAACACTGCCTTGATAGCTCAGCGGTAGATCTCTTTCTTCGTAATGCATGCATGAGTAACCCCCGCCATAATCCATGGTTCGAGTCCCCGCAAAGGCAGTGGAAACTATTTATCTTTTCATGATTAAAAATAGTTAGGATTCACATTTTCCTGAGCAGATGGATTCCCTTTACCCTTATGGAATTTTCTTTTCTGACAAGGTAGACAGAATTTCACTCTGCCATGATAAAAAATGTTTCCCACAATTCCTTTTCCCTGAAAAAGTCAAAATTTTCCTGTTAATAAGCTTCCTGATAACCAATTTTTCCTCAGATCTGTCACTCTAGAGGTAGCCTTGCGTCTGTGTGGAAATTTGAAAAATTTGACTTCACCCCAATGAAGTTTTAACATATTCTTATAAAAATTATTGTATCTTGATTCGGTAAATCAAATTTGAGATTTTGAAAAAGGTTGGTCTACATGACTTGCTGACAGTTAATTGTTGTGTATAATCAACAGTGCCTCACTCCTCAGAAGCACAAAGCAATATATATACTGTGAACGCCAATATTTCTGCGCTCAGTAATTTTCGCGCTAAGCCAATTTTGTGCCATTTCGCGCGTTTTTATTTTCGCGCATTAAACATTGTCCGAGTATAGAATTCCATTTGCAACAACTCCACATTAATTTTCGTGGTACATTTATTTTCGCGCAATCTCATTTTGCGCGAAAAGCGCGAAAATAAATGTAGCGCGAAAAATACCACTTATACAGTATGCAAAATAAACACAATCTATACCTGGCATGTAAATGTCACATTAAAAAGGATCTCCTGAAATTTATATTTTCCATCAATCACCATAACACAATCATAAGCATCATATTCATGAAACCAGATTCAGAATAGTGGTATAATCAAGGAAGTTATAAAGGGGAACAGGCTTTCTCCGCCATTTTGATTTCATCGCCGTGTAAATCCTATGGGACGGCAGCCATCTTGGATTGTCGCTCATGGAGGGTGCGTTATTGTACCTCCGGCATTTTACGGCTCCGCGTGCAACACTTCGAGAGTCTTCGCAACGGATTAGCGGGAAAATTGGCGTACTTTAATCAGAGCAATTCGCAATGCACGCTACATGAAACGCAGACACGGTTTGCGCGTGAAACAAAATGCACACGCTGTATATGCGTCAGGTGAAGATTTACTCGATCTGCCTGGATATCGGGTCAAATTCCGAATATATCCGGAGGTACAGTAACTCTGCTCCATGATCTACACAAGATGGCAGAGAAAGCCCGTTCCCCCCTATAACTTCCTTGGGTATAATACAGTTAGCTACATGAGGTTTTGCACAGATGTAACTATGTATTGAGTAGCCTCAGGCAACTTTGTATATTTTGATATTGGGCTATAACATTAACAAGTTAAAAGCTTATACATTTCTTTGAATAAACACTGTGAATGATTTATATCTTGCATACAAATGAAATTAAGTTTTGAAAACAAAAAACAGAGCACATTTTTTGAATTTTAAGAATTGAAAGCATATGATATCTGTCTGTGTATGTGTTTTATGATACCTTTTATTGTTACAGTCTTCCAAGAAATGTTTTTTTTCTAGAATGTGCTTTACTAAAATGCCCTTAATCAGGGGTGCCAACTAGTATGTTTTTCACATATTTTGTATGGGAATTGATACAGAATACTCGAGTATGTTTTTTATGTCATTGAGTACATGTATGTTTTTTTTCCTTTCAGATGACCATATATGTAACCTAATGTATAAAAAGTATAGCTATTTGTTATGTGATATTAAAACAGAGTAAAAATTCATTGTGGTGCGTGTACTTAAAATCCCAAATTCAATCTTTTCCCTGCTAGTAAGGTCCCGATGAGGTATCATTTATGTTGACTTTGTCATTGAATAATGTGTTATGTTGAAGAGCTGATATATGCTTTTATTTCTTTAACACAGGCTGGTTGAAGGAATGTTTAGGGTTTCTACTATGGAACTACTAGGAAAGGAAAAAAATCCAAAAAAAGGTCAAAAAATGCAGAAAATTCCACCGCTGCAATTTTTGGCCTATTTTTGGAAATTTTTCAAAAAATAAGATAAAAATAAAAGTCAAAAATCTGAGAAAACGTTTCCTAGACATTTGTTTCTAAAATCCAAAAAGCAAAAAAGTTCAAAATATCATGAATGCAAATTGTAGTTAGGCTTTCCAGAAATTTTAGGAGCAAAAAATACAGTTTTTGCTATTTTTTGCCAAAATCAACATTTTTGGTCAAAAACCAATATCAACAATATGTTCAGGGTAAAAATCCACTTCTAAAAATGTATACTTTTATATGGTTTATGCAATTAGTTCGAGAGTTAGAGTACAAAAGCATTTCATGCTAGTTGAAGGTCTACCCTCAGCTTTAAATGTCTAGTAAGCTGTAAAAGCAGAACAAAATGCCTCTTTATTTCATTCATAATCAAATCACCAAAACATGTGATATGCGTGACATTTATGATGCACCAGACCATTACCCATGATGTGACGATGCCTGCCTTTGCATCACGTAAACCTCGTACAGAGCGATCAGACAGACTTATCTGGTGTTATTGGCTTACAAGTTGCAAGGGGGATGATGATTGGATGCTTTTTGGTGTTTGGTTTTGATTACTTTCCAGTTTTATATCCGGTGGGGGGGGGGTACTCAAGTTTGGTTTTGGTAGGGGTGTGCCGCTGGGAAATTTGAAGTACCACCCATGTATATACCAATTTTCAAGAAAAAGGGACCCACCAATATACCAAATTCCCCAAATGTTGAGTCGAATTTTTACAAAAAATTGAAATTTTCTCCGAAAATTTACGCTAATTTGGCTTGAATTTCCTATTTTTGTTTGAAATTTAGAAGAAGAAAAATCCAAAATTTGGCGCAAATTTGAGAAAATTTTGAAATATACAGACCCATTAAAATACCACATTTTGCAAAGAAAAAGGACCCATTGGCATACCAGACACCTTATTTTGCTACCGAAGTTTGCGGCACATCCCCATAATCACTTTTGTACTAAGTACCCCCCCCCCCGGGTTTTATATGTACCAGGCTCCAATATGTAGAGTAACATTTGTATAACATTTTGGCTTGTTGGGTTTAGTTGAGCTCCATTTTATGTACCCAAGCAGTTGGATTCTGATTAAATTTCCTAGTAACAAGTAAACTTGTCGCAGAAATGAATTGATTTTGCTTCTAGGGTAAAAGCAAGCTGTTTTTGGTTTCCTTTTTAACAAACTTAAAAAGGAAGAGCATACCAATTCTGTGATGTTGCCACAACTTGCCAGATTAGATCATTTTTTTGGGGGGGGGGGGTAATGTAATGTTTGAAGACTCCTTGGGTTTTACCGTCTTTTTATTGTCGGTACATTGTCATGTTTATTAAGGTTGTTTTTTCCCAGAAATTCCTTAAGATGGAAAGTATTGTAGTCTTATTGTGTACTAAAATTTAAAATCCCTAAACATACTCCAATTTTGATGACTGGTCTAAAACACATGGGTAAATAACAAAATGATCAGGGTATGTCTTTGCATATGCCAATTGTGTCATAAATGTCCTGAAAATTGTTAATTATAGGAATGACAATGACACATGTGTTATGTCTGGGACCATAAATGTCCCAGGTTATGTGTTATGGACAAGGCTTCTTGGCCAAAAAAATTAATTGTTGTGTTGCCCTCAAGTGGGATTTCTGAAAAATTGAGTCGGTCGGTCTGAAAATAATTTTTTTTTAAATAATTTTTTTTAAAGCACCCAAAGTATCAAATTTGGGTGTATTTTCCACTATTTTCAAAATATTTTCTCAAATAAACACCCAATCTAAGCAAAATTGGGTGCTTTCCCAACCCTAATATTTTTTTATTTTATTTTTGAATAGGGTCGGTCTGGCCTTGTGCTATACCATGCTTTCAACAGGGATGGTTTTTTTTTTTTTTGAAAATCCATAAACAGTAGGTAGAGGGTAGTGTGGCCGAGCGGTTAGAGCATGGGACTTGTAGTACAGTTTGAGCTCCGGTGGCGGCACTGCTGGTCAGACCATGGGTCGATTTCACTAACATTAAGATGCATCGTAGCTAACGAAGGGTTCAGCTCGTAACTACAACTAGACTTCACAAAGACGTGAAAAACCCTTCGTAAGTGTTCACTGCATTGTAAGGTAAATGAATTATGCATTGGAAAAATCAAACCCTTTGTTAACGTTTCGTGGGGTCAAGAGGTGGTCTTAGCTAACGATGGGTTTTGGTCTTACGATGGGTTAATGATGCATTGTAACGTTAGTGAAATCGACCCCATGTCTCCTTGTGTCCTTGGGCAAGAAACTTCACTCTAATTGCTCCGTAAAGCCATTGGTCCCCTGTGCGAATGCTCTTTTTTTGGGCGCTGCATACATTGTATAGTGCTTTTCAAGTCTAATACATGTAAGTATCGTGATTCAGTTGTACACCCGTCTCAACCAGAGACAATTTATATGCTTTTTGAAATGGCAGCATATTACATTCCTCCTTAATCCCCCTCCTTGCTAGATGATGTTATGATGCAATGATGAGTGGGTTGTGGTCTATTGTCATTTCTCATCATGCAATATCGGTGCTTGTTACCTACAGGTATTGGTAGATGCTTGCAAGTAAGAGCTTTACTTTGAGGCAACCCTACCTTCAGATTGGCTTATGTGATGAAAAGAGTATCTGCTGGATGTTAAAAAAATTATGAGGAACTTGAGTTGGTTTTTATTTTCTCTCCTCTACTTCACCCACACATATTCTGCTAGAGTTGTGAGTTGCTTTTGACTTTTAAGCTGAATGATGCTCAAAAAAGATGATGATGAAAGACAACTTGATATATGTAGTGTGAAAAGTAGTAATGCATAAACCATTGGGAAGAAATGTAAAACAAGATTAATATAGACAGGTACAAGATCCAGTGATAAATCAGTTGTGGCATTCAATGCCAAAGGGATTATTTTTATTTTCCCCGGTAACATGGAGATAACATTTAGATTTTACCATGTTGCAGTACAGGTTGATGATTTCTGGTTGAGTGATAAGCATGAACTGACATCAACTAACATCAAGGAAACTTTTCATTTATATAATTAGCCGTTCAAAAATTGGATAATGCAAATAGCTAAAACGATACAGAATAATTATTCCATATTAAGGGGTTTTCTCACAGATGCAGCCACTTACGGTTTTTCATTAATAGTAAAAATCAAAAAAATTGTTTGCATACGTTTTGCGTACGCGAAGTTTCGATGCACACTGGATGCATGCTTTACTAACGCGTTTGGTTAATCACGCGCCGCATCGCTTCGTTAATTATGTTATTGAAAATGCCAGTTTTTGTCATTTTCTTGAAAACTAACACAGCTTTTTTATTTCAGTATTTTGAAGTGCGCAAAAAATGCTTAACATATGTGTACCGCCGCGGCAAAAGGGTCCAGTTGTCGGCTCGTACATGTTGCTCATTGTAGCATATCTGATGTATACAAATACCATACATTGGATATGCTACAAGGAGCAACATGTAGGAGTCGACAACTGGACCCTTTTGCCGCGGCGGTACACATATGTAAAAGTTTAAAAATTTCAATGGAGCATTTACTATTTTACAAGCACATAAAGATTGACTTTTTTAAGATTTCCCTATTATATACTTTGTATGGTAAATCAGGTGGTTTTTTGGGGAGAAAATATGTACTTTTTGAAATGCCTGTATCTCAAAAACAAGCATAGTGGCTTATATTTTTTACTTTAGATTCATTATCAACACAAATAAATCTACCAAATACAAATTTTTAAAGAAAATCAATTGAGATATTGCATCTGTGAGAAAACCCCTTTAACTTCAAGTAACTAATATCATCCGTGTTGTCATGGCTATTGAATATGTCCTTCTTGACAATTTGAGACAGAAATATTCAATTTAACTGTCTATCATTTTCCTGTTCCATTAGATCATAAAATTTTCAGATTAATATTTGTTTTATACCTGGCAAAATACAAGTAGGTGCTTCTCCTGGTTCTAAAGACTGTTCCATTACTCAGCAAATGCTCTTAAGATATACTCTTAAGTGGTTTAACTAGGTGAGGGCAACATTGAGCAAACCTCAATTTATCAGCAATTTTGCAGGGATTTACAATTTAATTCCACTGATTTAAGGACCATCTCGGTGATAGGTTTCCACCTGTTGATTTTGTTTATTTTTTGTCAGTTAATAGATAAGAGTCTAAACTTCAAAATTCAGCAATAAAAAATGGGGGTCACCGATCATCTAAGCGCGCTATGACGTCATATATGATGACGTCATTTTCCTTTTAATTGACAATAACTTGAAAACTCGAGCGTTAGATTACTTGGTGTAATTTAAATAAAACTTTTTTTATCTGATCAATATTATACAACAGAATTTCGACATTTCTGGTTATGAAAATTGTTTTTTAGATTTTACTCCATGTAATTTCATCTCACGCTATCTTTTTAAAACAGTCGGTGACCCCAATTTGACACCCACTTGACATTCACAATTGATCAGCCAAATATTGAAAAATTCTACAGGTAGCAAATATGAAAAATCAGCATTTTGTAGGATAGGGAAACACACGTAAAAAGTTTTACCACTGAAGGTCCGTTGGCTCGGGAGCACTCGGCGCTTACCGGGAAGACAATGCGTAAAAAACTAGCGTTTTTTTCGTATTAGGAGATGCCAAGCGTGCGTTTTGTCAAAATCTTCCCGCCACTGACCAACAACAGATTTTGTAACGCTGCCATCTGTTGGTGAAAATTAACACCGCGATCGTCTTTAAGTGGTTTAACTAGGCGAGGAAAAAATTGAGCCTACCTCAATTTATCAGCAATTTTGCAGGGATTTAATTCCACTGATTTAAAATTAGTCACTTTATAGTAATACTACTATTACTAGTAAATGGGGTACTCCCATAGATTTACAGGGGAGATACCAGACTTGCTGCAATTTTTATTCCATCATGGAGACAAAACTGGCCCGGGGTATTCCAGTTTTTGCCGATGATGTATCACATCTTGTCATAAGGCCAAAAAAAAAAATTGTTGTGTTGCCCTCAGCGACTGATCCTACTCGAAATTTAAAAAACAACAACATAGGGTCGGGAAAGCACCCAATTTTGCTCAGATTTGGTGTTTTTTTGAGAAAATATTTTGAAAATAGTGGAAAATGCAGCCAAATTTCATAATTTAAGTGCTTTTAAAAAAAATTATTTAAAAAAAGATTGTTTTCCGACCGACCGACTCATTTTTTCAGAAATTCCACTTGAGGGCAACACAACAATTTTTTTTTTGCCTAATGAGAACATATTGAAAACATGTACACATGCTTTGGGTACAGGTTGGCGTATCATTCGCGTAAGTGTTATTTGCACAGTTTGCAACCTAATCTCGGCAGTCACGAGATTTGGATGGAAACTGAGTGTACCCGTATACCCCAATTACATGCACCCCTCATGTAGACGTTTGTTTCATATCACGCTATAATGTATAAATATATATTTTTTTGTTTTGTTTTTTACAGTTAGAAGCCCTTAGTTCGAATCTTGCTTTTTTGCATCGAAATGACATGAAGCTGTTAGTTGTTCATGGTGCTAAGCTTCCTGATGGTGCCAATCTGTCTAATGAGGAGCTGGAGGTGAGACTTTTTCAATGTGCTGCTTTGAACGTTATTAAGAAAGGCAGATAAAAAAGAAACAAAATATGGTTTTGCTAAAAATACTTAAAATTGACAAAAGCATCACCATTTTCCAAGCTACTGCACCAATGGTGTGCCATACTGCCTTAGCAGGAACACTGAAATTGACATTAAAGCAATACTTTAAAGTGCTAAAATGAAACGCTCCTTCTCATCCATGACTTTTTTTTATTTTTTTAGCTTAATGGGTTTGTTTTTGGTTGATATTATTAATACCATCCAAACGGTTTGGTTTAAATAGGCCTATGCGTACTTTTTCTGTTATGGCCATTTGTTGAATTAAATTCGGGATCCTGAATTTAATTTCATGTGTGTTAGTATAGAAAAGCTTGCATGCTTTTTATCCATTTTTTATGTGTCAAAACAAGTTTTTGACCAAATATACTTGAAAACGCTGTTAGATAGACACATTCCTTCATTTTAGGCTGTTTTTACTTAAAATTATTTCTAACGAAAATCTTATAGTATTGCTTTAAGTGCAACGTGATTATTAATAAAAAATATGGCCATGGGGAAGAATAATTTTATGTATTGTCACGTGTACCACTTAATGATGTAAATAGTTTTAATATACCTCTAGACTCCTAATTTCAATATCATGTTTCATTATACATTTCAATCAAAAGAAATTAATTTGGCAAAGTCATAAACAGATGAAATTGAAAAAAACAAAGCAAAAAAGATTGTATGTACGGTATAACAAAAAAATAAATAGTGATACAGGAATATAGTTCTGGGAAAGAATCTGTAGAATTCAAACAAAACCAAGGCTAATTTATCTCAAACAATACTGCTTAGACAGTGATTGATTATTTCCATCTTTGCAGGCAACTCGACGACAAGTTACCATAGAAACCATGAGGATGGTCAACTTTCTGGAGGATAGCGGTGCCCAGGCAATTCCATTGTTTTCTGGAAGCAGTGTTCTGAAAGCCGAAGCCGAGGATGGATCTCGTGTCGGAAAAGTGATCGGTGTTAACAAAGAACCTCTAGAGTGGTCTATGGGGTAATTATAGCTTTAATAGATCTTGATTTTTTTTATTTTATTTTCAAAATGGTATTGGCAAAGTGCCCCTTTAAAAAGAAAGAGGGGAGGGGAAAAGAAGGTGAGAGTGAGGGAGAAGGTTCTGTATTCCTCTCTGGCATTTCTGTGATTTCATTGGGTGGAGTTTACCATCTCATTAGCAATGGTGGCATTGTTAAAGACCCGATTTCTCCGTGTTACTAAATTTAAATTCCATTTTTCAAATTGGACGATTTCATTGATTTTCCATTGTCCACAAAAAAAAAAAACACTGAAAACTGAAACAACTTTGTCCAAACATTTTCTAAAACAAATGTCAACACCTATATAATAATAATATACAACAACTATCGATACTTGCGCTAAAAATAAAACATCATCATTTGAAATAATGCATTGTTAGCCTTGAATTAATGCTAGAATTGATTTATTTGATTGTTGATTGCCACTCTTAAATTGAAAATTATCACTTTTTGTTATATTTTTCAAATCAACACAATTTTTCATTACTTTGCAGCATTTTTTAAACTTCTTGAGTAACCCCAAATTCGGTGAATTTTTCTGTTTTTCCATATCACGGATCGTAATTGCTTCATTTCAGTAATCTGAGTTTATTTGAAACAATTAAAGCATCCTGCACATAAAAAATGTTTTTACTATAAATTTGAAATGAAATAAATGGCAGAGATATTCTTCTTTTATCTGCATATTGAAGCATCTTATTTTCACAACACATTTAACCATCCCAAAATAGCATCAATATGCCCTTGACAGAAATTCACCTAGGCAAATTTACAGTTTGAACAATAATGGTACATCCAGGGATTATTTTTGGAGGTAATTTTGTATAGTAAGGAGTGTGGAGAGCCATTAGTTATGTCGTTTTAATGAAGCAATCATGATACAGTAACTTGTTTATGTATAAAAACCATTACTGTTTCTGATATAATTTTTCTCTATACAATAATTAGAAATCAGTATTTCCTTTGTCTTTCATTTTAATAAAAGTTTATACATCTGTGCATTCAGAAACACCTGTAATTACAAATTATTAATGGAGTGATTACTTGGAAAAACAGTTTTTGTCAGCTAAAGTATAACAAATATGAGTTTGATTTTAGTCTGTTAAGTATAGCTTGTATAATATTCTGCTAGAAGTTGTGAGATAATATCCCCTTTTTCTCAACCAATCAATTTAAATGTTCAAATTTCAATGTAGCGGTAAATGTCATAAAAAGGACACACCAATCTAGGGGGCAATTATATGAGAAATAATACAAAAAGATTTCGTGTGATTTTGATTGATTTTCATCCTGCAAAGCCAAATATGTTGTCAACATGTTAAAAAGAGCAGCAAACTCGGATCATTTATATTGGTTAATCTATCATGTCACAATGGCAAGGTTCAAGATTTGACCCCGATTTGACTGCCAAAAGTGTAAAAAAAGTATTTAGGGGGTAAACAACAGTTAGCGCTGATATAAAACAAACACAAATGATCAATACTACTCTATTTTACCACCTGACAGGGCAATTTTTAAATGTTAATGAAAAGTTTTGTCACTGAAAAGTGCTCATTTTAAGGCAAAAATGGATGAAAATCATAAAATTTCTCAAAAACAACGTTAGATACAAAAGTTTTGGTTTCAGAATTAGAAACTTCAGTTATTTTACTTTAGAAATGACTTGTTTTCTTATGCTGTGATCCAAATAGTCAAATAAAACAGATTTTATTCAAATTAACTTCATAGTACACCTTTGATAGCTGCTCAAAATCAGTAAGTTGCATGACAAAAGTATACCCAAAAATTGCATTGCAAAATTTGACTAATTTGCTCATAAAATTTGGTATGAAAGGTCTACAGAGATGTTTTACCCCTCATCTTGTTTGGAAACATATCAGCTACAAGTTACAGTCTCTGCATTTTTTACTTCATATATTTGAATTCTACACAAAATTTCACCCTAAAAACATGTATTATTCTTTATTTCAAGCACCTGTATTTTTTCCACTTTTGGCAGTAAAATCAGGGTTAGATCTTAAATCTTGTCATATGATGTCTGTTTTGGGCTGAACATTGACTGTAGATCAGTAGATTTACTAATAGAACCTAACAGAAGACTTTGATGTTGTTTTTCCAATTTCAAGTTTCATATATTAAAAGGGTTTTTTTGCATTGGAAATTGAACTTGTATGTATCATGTGAAATATCTCTGTCTATGCTGATTTCCTTGGTTTTTCTAATAAAAACTGGGACAAAATTTAGCTCTTTTTTTTCATTTTAAGACCATTTTTGACATTTTTTAATGTTTATCATCATTTTTAAACAAAGTTCCTCTCTTTTCAAATGAGGTCATACACCCCTGAAGTAACTAAAATTGTTATCAATATGAATTTTCATGAACAAACTTTTCTTGTTAAGTATTAAATTAGGGCTGGCCCAGGCTATATTAAATTAAAATCACATCTTAAAATTATTATTTTTCCCATGAAACTCTAGCATTATGTGTATGTTGTTAGAGTCCACCACCCTCCCTGCACCAATGAGACTGATTTTACCCTCCCCATCAGTGCTATTATGCTATTAACACACCAGTTCCCCATTTCTATCATTCTTAATGGAGAGGAACAATATGAATAAAGAACCTGGTTCAGGGACTCAACAAACACTGAGCATACCGTGACTTGAACCCAAAACCAAAAGCATCAATAATGAAAACCCAGCCAACAAGACTCAAGAAATAGTGTCCGGGGGGGGGTACTAAAAATTGGTAGGTATGTGATATCCGCGATATCCAACATAGGGTCTTGCGGAACTGATTTTTTGTCCACAATAGGGTCTATGGAACCAATTTTTTCCCTGAATTGAGGTCTCAGGAACTGCTGTTTTCCCATAAAAATACGACTGTTTGAGCTGAAAATCATTCAAAATTAGGTTGAAAACTTAATAAGACATACTTTTGAGTCATTTTCTTTGAAAATGGGTGTCTTGGGAACTGAAGTCATCTTGGAATGAACATCTTGGGGAGTGGAAGAAGAGGCTTAAAAAGGGGGTCTTGAGGACGGCACATACCCGTACCTTCCTTCAATGTAGTGACCCCCCCCCCCGGAATATTATCATACCGAAGTGTTGAAAGAAGCAAGAAAGAAGCCAGAGGTGTATAAAGTGGTTGTTTCTGGTGTGTATTAATCTTCTTATACATTTATTTTTTTGTTCCAGTCTTGGCCACATTCCTGTAGTGAGTGCCATTGGTGAGACATCCAATGCACA
This sequence comes from Ophiothrix spiculata, assembly GCA_000969725.1. Classification (NCBI taxonomy): domain Eukaryota; kingdom Metazoa; phylum Echinodermata; class Ophiuroidea; order Amphilepidida; family Ophiotrichidae; genus Ophiothrix; species Ophiothrix spiculata. Next base: position 24,014 of record JXSR01S049258.1, read on the forward strand.
GCTAGTCAACATAGATACAGACCATGCCACTGCTGAGATTGCCAAAGCTGTACAGCCACTCAAAACATTGCTACTCAATACATCAGGAGGGTTGGTAGATGACAACAACAAGGTTAGTAGAGTTGGTTGGGGGGTACTCAATTAATCAACGTATACAGACCATGCCACTGCTGAGATTGCCAAAGCTGTACAGCCGCTGAAAACATTGCTACTCAATACATCAGGAGGGTTGGTAGATGACAACAACAAGGTGAGATTTCCTTTGGTCTTTTGAAAAGCATTTGCAAACCCTAATACCTATATGAACCGTTAAAGGGGCATCGGACAAGTTCAGCATCATCCCAAACTTTTCCCTAAGCATTTTGAGATTTTTGCATCATTTGAAGTATTAGCCATAATAATGACAGCTTGCAAAGTTTCATTGTCAAATTTAAACCCTATAGGCTCCCTATATCAAAATATTTAGACTTTCTTTTATTTTCAATTATCGTTGTTGAAAA
>JXSR01S049269.1:2530-14429 GCA_000969725.1 Ophiothrix spiculata
TATAGGTTGGGTTATTTATGTTATGCATACTTAGATTTGCTCACCATCATATCTTAAGGCTACACTCTTCATCATTAAATTATCCACCAAATAAAAGATTGTGACTCTAGTTTGTACCATAATTTCTGATGTAAGGTAATACTAAGACTGAATACCAAATTAGTGAACTTCGTAATATCAAATTACTGCTATCCTGACGTAACATGCTCCTCCCTAGCCGTACAAGCTTATCAATATTTTATCCATTTCAGCTAGGGGCGAATACTAGATCTTTTAACCTATGCATCATGTCATTTGAGACTTTAATACATCACAAAAACCTTTACTGACAAAACTACGAGCTAATTATCTTTTCTTATTCGCAAATTTGTGTACGTAAATATGCTGTAGATAGATAAGAATACGTTAATTACATCGGTAACCTATATGACTTCACGAAGCCGGTGGTCAAGTGAACAAAGAAACTCATCTCGGTGGTTTTACTATCGAAATGCCCGACAGCTAAACAGAAATCAATTTTGTTTGCAATAGACTGCAATGGTAAAAGTAATTAAGATGATGTCTCTCCTTAGGTTACTTTTTGATAATTTAATTGTTTTGATAAACACATATGAAGATTATTCCAACTTCCATTATACAAAAGAACTCGCAAAATTAATAAAAAGCAGATAAGAGATATGATAATTTATTGTAATGACAGGCAAATCAAATGTCAGTTTCTTATTTGCATTATGGAGGAAGATAAATATTTTTCATAATACGAAATCATCAAGCAACTTGAAATTGTTATGTTCGGCGAGTCAAATTCGAGTCAAATGGAATTTTTCAGCTTAACACTTAAGTGACCAAAGTATTTCCCACCCGTTGGTGCTCAAGGGGGGGGGGGTCCTAAAATCGCCCTCCGGTATGAATTTTACGTTGAAATACTCTTCAATGATAAAGCATGTAAATAGGACCAAAATACCGGGAAAAAATTGAAAATCGTACAAACTGTTTCAAAATGGCAGTTGAAAAACCATTTTTTGTGTCGCGTCAACAATTTTCCCGCCTAAATATCAAAAACCGTGTTCCCGAACGAATTTTCGTATGAAATTTTGCAAATTAGAAAAAAAAGGTTATTCCGTTTCGATTTTATGGGCAAAATAAATTTGAACAGCGCTCTCGAAAAATCACTTTATTTTTTTGTCTTTATATTAGCACGTAAACGACTGGACCGATTTGATTTTTTTTGCCACTGAGGGACCCGGAGCGTTTAGTTTGACAATTACATGGAGCGGCGATGTAAAATTTTTTACCCGTTTTATGTGGTAGGGACCCCCCCCCCCCCATTTGTCACTTAAGTGTTTAAGCGAATGAATATATGGTGCAAATCACATAGTGCACGATCAAATGCAGAAAGAATAAGCGTAAAATATCCTTCCACTAGCGACATAAAGAATTTCATTCGCTCATCGTTGACAGCCCCAACAAGAACTGTCTTTAAAAAGGACAACGCCTCCGGATGAAACAAAATAATGTAGTCTTTGATGTGAATTATATTTGCAGATGTCTTTTTCTTTTAAGGAGATGGACGGGGCAGAAAAGGAGAAATGTTAATATACTAGCCAAATAATTTGGCTTGAAAGAGGGATTTGAATATAAATGTCAGAGTTAAGGGCACCACTAAAAAAATTTTAGTATTAAATATCCGTCAAATCAGTAAAATCAATTTGAAATAAATGATAATCAATTATAGTGATATTTTTATTCCTGTCACTTCATTAAAAGTTTTAGGGGCGTGTTGACGATTGCATTCATTCTGAGAGGTTGTATGCATTATCTTGTCTATTCAATAGAAATTGATTTAATGATACCAGGTATATGGCCATAATTTTTTTAAAAAATCCGCTTTCAGTTTTATTCCATATGGAGGCTTTTTTTAAAGACAATTCTTGTTTAAAATGAATGCTAGTTAATTTTGTTGATATGATTCAACAGTATAGCCCCAAGGACATCTTTGGTCAGTGTGCTCAAATTTGAATATAACTGACAAATTATATAATAGTAAAACTTTCATTCAAGACTGTTTATTCACCATTTATCACAGGGGACCACTGTCATTATACAAAGTTGACACTGTGCTCGTATACAAAAACAAGTAAAAAGTGTAGGTTTTTTTACGAACGGGCGATGTACTCAAGTAAACTGGAAAGGGTTTCTTAATTACACACATCTGGAAATTAGGATATAGTTAACTTTATAAAAGAATACTTAAGAATGGTGTACACATTGCAATGACACGTGCCCCCCTGGGAAATATGTTGACGTTGTACTAGTTTGTTGTTCACAAAATATGCCATGCTAATTATTTCATGTTCTGTATTTTATTCCTATTTATGTGCTATAATGTCAGAAACAACTAAAATTGTTTCTGTAAGTTTGATCAAATATATTTTATGCCAATGTTATGGTACAACACAAAAAATACTCAATTTCTTTTAAAATATAAAAGAGAGTAAACATTTTTGTACCAGAAATATTTGCAATATAGAGTGGTGTGCATAAATTGTATATTGCTGCAATGCCTGACTGAGTTTTATGTCAGCTAATTAAATCTTGTTGCTGGGATGGACCTTATCAGGGGAGTATATGGGCTAAATTAAATTGTGGTTATTTTCGTTGATATTTAGAATGTGTTTAATGAAATTATTTCACTCTTGACAACATTTCAATATTTGAAAACTTATATGATTATGTAGTCCCATATTTATATCCAAATAAGGTGAATGTTTATTAAATACAAATTGAATTACACCCCTAAAATGAAAATGGTACATGCAACGTTTCCACCCTATATCTATAAATGGTTAAGTCTAACTTTCTACTCATACATATGAATTTCTTTTGTTTAATCTTGTGGTTTTAAACGATGTTCCCATATATGTAGCCCAATATATAGTTTATAATACACACAATTGGGCGAATTAAATTTCATCAAATATTGAATTTATTAACTTACATACCTACTTTAATGTAGATTACCTTTTCCTTTTATTTACAAAGCATATTTATGATACGTTCATGATGTATTTACAACTTCAGCATGTTTCTGTCAAGTTTATTAAACATTTTGTAAGTACAGTATGCACAAATTTCCACCCAATACACTTAAATTAAATGCCAAATCCGATACATAACGCCTACGGCGTAAAAATGTAAAACAACTTACCCTCAAATAAACATTGTTCATTACAAACTTATTAAGCAACTTAGTATTGTTCTATATTCGACGAGAAAGGGTGAGTCAAATGGAATTTTTCACCTTTAACTGAATAAATATATTGTGCAAATCACAAAGTGCACAATAAAATGCAGAAAGAATAAGCATAAAATATCCTTCCACTAGCGACATAAAGAATTTCATTCGCTCATCTTTGACAACACCAAGAATGTAAACCTACTTACCCTCAAAAATTATTCCCGCTATTACCTCCGGTAAAGTCTTCAAGAAATCGATATTGACAGACCATTTTAATCTGCCAGAAAATTATGAACTGATTCTCTTAACAAAATATACTGCGTATCAATCTTGAAAAGAACGGTTTAACGCACACAAACACTTTTTAATTTTTATATTTCTATAAATACTCTGAAGTGCATGTTATCTCAGAGCGCCCCGTAATTACCTATAAATTTATATATAACGAATGCCTCTACCGTATTTCTAATCCACATAGGGTCAAAAATCTGCTTTTGTAACAAAATATATATAATTATCATTGATTTTGCAATCAATGTCAATTGAAAATCCAATTTAGCGCAAAGTAATAAGATACAGGAAAGGCAGTGACCGACCCTTTCCTCTCTTTCAAGAAATGCAGTCTAGCTTTTAATTGAAATAAATTGCATTTAAAAGGAGTCAACTACTTTATTGCGAATAACATCTTTAATAACGGTGAATTATTTTTAGAGTTGTTTATAAAGTCACCGGCGTCTTCTTTGCAAGGAGGTATCATACGCGCTTTTACTTTCTTTAGCTAACTTTCTTTATATCTGAAAAAGCTACGTTATTGTTACAAATAAGACTTTAATGATTTTACTGAATTTTATCCGATATCAACTTCGATTTAAGATGCTAGGAGTAAGCAGTTACATTGAGCAAAGTGAAATTATCAGAAATAATGGCGTTTTGAATGTTTTATCATAAAGCCTTGGTCCCAATTTGATTCCCGTAGACATTCCGGATGCGTTTTACGATGCATTGGGAATGCATTGCGAATGCACCGGAAGCCAAGAAGTTGCATTGGGGATATATGCTTACCACTACTGATGTTTACATTGTCACGATGGTTTTAGGGTGTTTGAATGATTGTTTGTATGAATGATTGTTTGTAAATAAACCCCATTTTAATATCAGGGGCATTAATTTTAAGTTTGTGCTTATTTTGGACCGGACCTTTTGGTGTCCTTAGTGTTTTGTTGGGTAAATTATTCAAACAAGGTGACAATTGGATGGGGCAGTTTTTCCCTCAGCCTAAAAATCATCTTTGATACAAAATGTCGTGTGCCCACTGAAATTTTTACATCTGGAGTGCTTCGAGAGACTATCGCGAAATCTTCTTAAAAACATCGAGAGTGGATATGGGGAAATTAAATATCAATATATTAGATAAAATTCAGCTTTAAATTGGTAGATAAATGAATGGAGAAATACGCATCGTACACTAGGTATTGGTATTTAATTTTCTGTCAGTTCTCGAGATCAATGTTAATCCCTCTTAACACCGCTCCAAGGTTAATCACTTTTCAGTTACATTATGAATCCATTCGCCGATGCTTTCACGATGCATTGAATACAAAATGTGCAATTGATCACAAGAATACAAAAATAGTTAATTGTAATTGTTTGGAGGTAGAATGTTATTTTGCTAACATTAATATGATAAGCTTAAATTATCTTTCACGAACCAAGAAAATGTGATCGCAGAGAAGTTTGAATATAAAATAAAATTAAATAGTATTAAACAGTTCACTACACAACCACCAATAACATCTTAGATTTGCTTACAGTTCGTAAGATCTATCGATTTGAAGACAGTTACGAATTCAACGTGAGACATAAAACTGAAACAAAATATCAAAAATCAAACACAATTATATTTAATCGGCTCCTACTTTTCAGTCGACTCCCTCCAGAAACAAATCACGCTCCATTCTTAGTTTTCCTTTTTATGTCTGACTTTACAAATAATAAGAAATACACATCATAGTCTAAAAAATAGTGTCTTTAATGATAAGAAAATTTCATCGATTTCGCAGAGAGCTTTTAAATAAACACGACTTTAGAAATTATATTAAACGTTTTTAGGTTCTATTATTAGTGTGGGTGATTCAAAATGAAAAGAAAATAGAACCTAAACCCTTCTGATTAAAACAAGCCATAAAATATAGATAGTTTGTAAGTATATTTTTGAGTTCAAGATATATTTCAAACAAATAGACAGTAATAGGATATGAGAAATGAAAGTCATTTGTAACTTATTATTACTTTTATATTGCTATAAAGATCTCTGATTCGATTGTTTTATCAATGTCAGTCTGAATGATAAATGTGGTTGACAGCTTAAAATTTGGACTTAATGATAAACGTTTTTTGAAAACGAATAGGGGATTCGACCCTATTTGGATTAAAAAAAGAAGCATTTATTATATAAATTTACAGGAAATTACGGGGCGCTCTGCTAAGACTGTCGGAGAGAACACGCATTTTAGAGTATTTATAGAAATATTAAATTACAACGTGTTTATGTGCGTTAAACAGTTCCTGAGATGAATTACCAAATGTATGAATGTTATTCATATATTACATGATTGGTCTAGCGAAAAAGATCTCAACTCTTCATGAACCAAAGAATGAAATATAAGATTTATCGCCGCAGGGTGTGTCCATTACGAAAAATATCTAGCTAATCCAATATGCGATGTTAGATGACAGACAATACAATAAATATTCATTCAATTCATTCAATTTTATTTCCACAACAAATACATAAAAAATATCAAAATCAAACAAAAGATAAAATGCAATATACAACAAAGCAGTGAACATGAAATTCAGTTATGGGGGATAATACGGGAAGGCCAATATGGCCCGTGAGATGTATTACCCCTAAACAAAAGGGAAAATACGTTAAACAAAATAAACCGACAACCATTGGACAAGACAAGGACAGGGTGCTCAAGAAAAGGGACGGACAAAGAAAGTAGGTGCTTTTATCAAAATGTAAAGACAAATTGATTTATTCATAATTTGAAATGAGTTGTTGTTTCAACTTACAGCGAAAGTTTTTGGACGATTTTGATTTTTGAATTGATTTATCCAGAGTATTCCAAAGATGAGGGCCTGTAGTTCGAACAGAATGGTCAGAAAAAGTTATTATAATTAATTAGTGTATTGGTAGTTGTCTCTGTGTCTTGTCGAATAGTTATGAATTTCCGAACGTTTCTTAAAATAATTTGTAAATGCTGGCGGTAGCTCGTTGAAGGTGTATTTATACATAAATGATCCAAATTCAAGAGTGTACATGTCAGAAATTTTTAGCATTTTGAATTGGGCAAAAATCGGACTAGATGACTTCGATAATGGCTATGAGAAATATTGATTGTTTTATTCTCATTCTTAGTCACATACATATTTCCGTCATTTTTAATTCAAGAATGAAGTCAACTTTTTACCAAAATACAATAGACATCATCATTGGGAAAAAGTACACCCCTATTTAAACATACAATATGCCAAATCAAGTGCAGTACGCGTCGGATGTGTGCGTTTGTTTACATCGTGCCGTGCTTTCAAGACGTGCTCCAGTGCGTTTAACACATAATAAGGTTTTATTGCTTGTTTTGTTAAAAGTAATTATCTCTTATTACAAATATATGAACATTTAGTACTATTTGATGTCAAGTTCATGGCTAATTTAAAAATATTCGAAATATTTTAAACAGCTAATCGCTAATTTCATATGAGTGGATTGTTCCCGTTTAATGCGTTTATGTGATGCGAAGAACAGATTTAAATGCGTATTAAACTTGTATATGACTTTTTAGCTGATGACATATCATTCGCAATCTTATAAGGACCGCGCTCTACGTACCTGGTAAATGAGCCTAGGTAATTTCTCAATTGGTGCAAACGAATTATATTATCCGTAAAATTAGTGGAAAGTTCAGTATCAGTGTTGCTTCTAATTAAAGCTTCGGCATTTGACGTCATATCGTATGTGTGCTTGTTTTCTCTTTTGCATGTGTAGACTAATCCGAAAAATCATATAATGTCTCATATACACAGTACAAACACACTAAGAATTTAATATAATTGTATGAAAACCAGCCTTGTAAGGATATATTAACCATTATTTGAATAATCATTAGTTTTACTGCTGGAATTATTGAGCAAAATTTAAGATCGAAGAGTTACTTGAGATTTTCAAATTCTAACATCAAGTGATTTTAAGTAGGTCTTTAGAAATAATATATTATTAAAGCCATTGACTTATCCGAGAAAATAATTACCTACTCAGAAATGCACTTTGAAACCAAATCGTAAGCAGATATAGAATTTCAGGGAATTTGAATTTGTAAACTACACCAGGAGGACATAAGAGCAGAGTTCATCTTTTTATTGCGATTCTGCTATTCAGAATCCGTATTGTCAACAAATTCAGTTTCAATTGACTTAATTATCAAAGTGAGGTAAAACGTGTGTAATAGTAAGCTAGTTTTGATAAACAACGATGAAGTATAATCATTAAGTTATTTTATCTGCCGCAGGTGAACTTGTATTTATAGGATTTTGATTTCTCTTGTTGGTTACATTGGTAGCTTTTAAATATATCGTCTATTCTTCCAAAAGGAATCAGATGAATTTGTTTTGATTTCATGAGTTTTAAAAACATATTCATATAAAATTTTTGAAGGCATTATACTCATAATACCGAAACAAAAATCAAGAAGTTGGTTAAATTTGCTATGAATCCTTCATATTATGTCGTTTTTATGCTGAGTTTGTTTATTCTGAGAATAAGGTAAATCAATCAATTTTATTTTTATGCCATATCTCAAAACTATAATCAGAAATATATGGTCTTTAGTTTAACATCCATGTTCTAATTCCTGTTGAGCACTGGAGGATGAAAATGTTTTCAGATCCATACACCTTAAAATGTAGATTATGCTACTAGTGGGATACCTTTGCTACAAACACACACCTCGAGGGAGGACTAAGATGACCTCATGTCAACTTTTTGGCAATTGACCTTAAGGGCCCTGTCAACCCTTCGTTTTCTGAAATATTTTATGCTCTGTAACTCAGCAACCACTTTCTGAAAATGGAGGGTTGACAGGGCCCTTAAGTGACCTTTTAACCAAGACTGACCTTGACCTGAGCAAAGGGATATAGTTTATGGTCCAAGTTTGTTAAAGGGTTCATGAGATATGACTGTGACCTTGAAATGACCTCAGATGACCTAAGATGAACTTTTAAAACATTTTTTGGGTTTGATCTTGAAAATGACCTTTTGACTTTGGGTGGTGACATTTTCCTGACCTTGAGCAAAGGGCTATTCATGGTCCAAGTTTGCTTAAGATCAGGTCAAAAGTTCATGAGATATGGCTGTGACCTCGATATGAACTTGGATGGTCTTCGATGAACTTTTTAAACAATTTGGTTTTACCTTGAAAACGACCTTTGACCTTGGCTGGTGACATTTTGACCTTGAGCAAAGGGCTATTCATGGTCCAAGGTGGGATCAAGGGTTAATGCGTTATAGTTGTGACCTTGAAATGACCTCGGATGACCTTGGATGAATTTTTTTAACATTTTGGGTTTGACCTTGAAAATACCTTCTGACCTAAGATGACCTTGACTGGACCTTCTATGGAAGTTCCATGTGCGGTGCGAGTTTGGTCGAGACTAATGCAAGGGTCTCTGAGTTACGCGCATATGTCCCTAAATACAAAAACGCAACCCACCATTGACCTTAACCTCGGATGGACTAAGGAACACAGTTCATGGTCCAAGTTCTGGTAGGGTCAAGGGTTCAGGAGTTATGACTGTGACCTTGAAATGACCTGAGATGACCTCAAGTCAACCTTTTGGACAATTTCAAGATTTGACCTCAGATTGACCTTTGACCTTGGATTACCCCCACCGACAACCCCTATAAAACACAGGGGGCCAGGTGATATACGTAGTGCACTACGCGGTCCCCCTGACTTGTAATTCCACACGACCTCAGCACACTTTACAGAGCAGTTCTAAACATTGGGTCAAATCACTACCTGGACTCTCTGGGGCCAAAGGGCTTACGGCGGCCTACATATTGGCGCAACCCTAGCTTGAGCAATTCACAGCCTCATAGAATATACAGTTTTCGCACACTCAGCTCCCAGCTGGACTCGAACGCGAGACAATCGATATTTATGTTAAACAGTCCGAGAACTAACCGACTGAGCTAGCGAGAACTATATGTTATGGCCATGACCTCATAATGACCTGGGATGACCTCAGGTCAACTGTTTTAAGAACAATTTAAAAAATTTGACCTCTAGATGACCTTTGACCTTGGATGACCTTACCGGACCCCCCCCCCCCCCTCAAAAACGCAAACTCCTCGGACCAAGTTGCACCCACCCGCTGAGGGCTGTGCAGCCTACCATCTCCGAGAAAATAGATGGACAGACAGACAGACACACACACCCATACACAGAGATTGCGTATCATTATATAGATGACGTTATATAAAATATAAAATAACATGTTAGAGATTTGCCTCATTTGACATTCTTATACTGTTAAATCTCCATTATCATTCCAATATGACAACAAATAACTGATGTATTGAAAATGTTTTGTTCTTGGTCATGCTATTTTAAAGAAGGTTTTTAGTGAAATTACTATAAGGTCAATGCACTATGTTTTACATTCATATTGAATTGATTTACTTTGACATAAACAAATATATACAAACTGACGCCGAAGGGAATCGGGGAGATAACTGTGAGGCACTGAAAGCAAACAGTAAGTGATTAAACCGACGCTGCTATAATTGTACATGTTCAAGCAGGGGCGTAACCAGCTTTGACCGTCCGGGGGGGCAAGACTGAAGAGGCTTCCCGATTTTTGTATTTGTTGGGAAAACAATAAAACGCGCGCATAGCGCGCGCGAAAACAGTATGTGGACAAATGTTTATTTTAGCTAAAAAACGCCTATTTTTGAACAAAGTAATGGTTTCTTTCCCTTTTCCTTTCTCTTTTCCCTTTTCTCTTCCTTCCTTTTCTTTTCTTTTTCCTTTGTCTTTTCCCTCTTCTTTCCCCTTTCTCTTCTTCCTTCTTCCCTTTTTCTCTTCTTCCTCCCTTTCTTCCCTTCCCATTTTTTTGCTCTCCTTCCCGATTTTTTGGGGTCCGGGGGGGCAAGCTGCCCCCCGGACACCCCCCTGGTTACGCCCCTGTGTTCAAGTACTGCTAGATACACACTAAACCAACATGTCTAATGGTCGTGATGTACTTACAAGCCGCAGCTAGTGTCTAGCTAGACGCTAACGAGAAGGCTGATTTTGAAAATATTTTAACTTGCTAGCGTCTGGTTAGCGCCTTCGTAGCGTCTAAAATCATACCAGACGCTAGCTCCTGTGCCAAGTGAGTTCAATTGGATTTAAAATTGTTGGAATGTTATAAAATACAACGGTATTGTACTCAACCATTCGAAGGCTATCTAATATTTAACTAAACATTTTTAAGTAGAACGTTTTTATTGTACCAAATTCATCGATTGGTGTATAATTTTGTTCAAAAAACACCCGAAAATGCAGGCACATACACGATTACCGCGAGTGGAAATTTGACACCAAAGTTATGTTACTGCTATCAAATTGTCAACCCATTTATGGAAGACAAAATGATCACAATATGGCAACTCGTCACCTTTCATTCCATATACTGATTCCATTCTACCAGGAACATTAGATGTGAAATAAAGATTAGAAATAGAGAAATGGCGGATAGATAGTTGCATTAAAACATATATAGGAAACACTGGGCTGCTTATTTCTTATTTGACTTATAAAATAGAAGTCGAAAAAGAGGTTTGCGGATTTTATCAGCTTATGTTTGTTTCCTGTTGCAACAGCTAAACAACGTATTTGCAGAGCTTTGGTATTCTTAGAAAAAATACGCTTGTGTCATTGAAGTACAAAAAACGTTCTGTTTACATATAAATTGAACATAGCATATTTTCAGAGCTTTTTTCTATAAGTACGGTACAATGGATTCAGATTTAGGAAAACGAAACAAACTTGAAAATCAGAAAGTCTATGTTTCACCATGCTAACAAATCTAAAAATCGTTCAACAAGCATTGAATTTAGAGAACTTTTTTTATGGATAGCATTGACGGACACCTATTTCCTGCGGGCACCAAAACCAATCTGATCTTTCTGAAAGAAGCACTGCTGTCACGACTATCTACAGGTGCAGATTTTTAAAAGAGTGTTTTTATTCCTCCTTGCTACGTAGTTGCCTTATTTTATGCTATAACTGTAAAGATAAGTTTAGCTGGAGGATGTTCTTGATATTTGTCAAGTTGTGCAGATTTGATCTGAATATCACTCAATTTTTCACATGTTATCCCTAGCATCACGAATGGCAGGTCAATATAGGTAACACTGTTTTTTTATGTCACATGACAAAAATCACGACAAGACATAACACAAATCTTCTAATATTCTCAGTATTTTTAACAGCACTGTAAAAAGATGATATTCCCACACTGAAACACACTTCCGAACATCTACATTTTTTTTTCTTTTTCAATAATTGCAAAACTAAGAATTATAAATGATAAAAGGTATCTGCATTTTAAACA
>JXSR01S049269.1:16649-29392 GCA_000969725.1 Ophiothrix spiculata
TTCATGCTAGAAATTGCCAAATATGTAGAGATATTTAATTCAATCTGATTAATCAGGCACACCTTCCCATTAACAGCTCAGCTTTTAACCTTAAGATAATGATGTGATTAAATTAACGTGAGGTCGATTTGACAGATTTCATAATTGAAAACATTGGTGTTTCATAATTGTAATCAAAGTCTAACTTGGAATGTGTTTATTCAGCCTGTAGCTATTAGCAGCTGGTATACCAGGAGATGCGAAACCTGTATATAAGGGCTTCGTTACATACATGTAATCTCATGCTTGGTAGCGTTGATAAACCTTGTAAGACTATTGTATGAACTGCAACACTTTTTTTCTTGTGCCTTTTTTCACAATCAAAAATAATCATTTTCCAGGGCGCCGACACCAGTCCGTAATGCCCGACCTTATAAAAGCCCCTCCCGTATATTTATATAGATACATTTTAGAATCAGCGAGCGACATTAACCTGAGCTAAAGATACTCTCGGGACTTTGATCATATAGTTTTTTGCGTGTGATGTACATGTATGTCAAATACGCGTATTACCATTTTTTTTTTAATTTTTGCAACAATAAATTTTATGTACATTTCAAGTTAGCAGTATTAGTAATCTACGTCATGTTAATTATATCAAATCATTTGTTTTTGAAACATCGGCAAATCTTCGTAACGTACGGTCAAAGTATAACTGCGTAACGTTACAACAGTGTTACGCAGCCGGTGTCTAAATATGGAGAGCCAACAAGATGCAACTGAGGAATCTATTAGCTAAGCCACTTCCCAAAAAAGGCAGATATCAAAATCTTTCCTTGAACAGAAAACATGCAAATGTGTGTTTATTTCTGGATTTTCTCCTATTTTTAGTGAGCCGATTTGTTATTTCTTTTTGTTGGTTACAACTTAACTTCTTTACAAATAATATTTAGCTATGAAATCTCAAGGATAATTGAACTGAATGACAAAATGTGATGACCCAACTCAAAAAGGAGACTATGCGACAGAACACTTTTAGAGAAACTGACAAAAATAGGCAGCAAAAAATAAAGAAGATAATAAGAATTTCCAGCAGACTTTCTGTTGTAAAATTTGATCGCCTTAACCAATTTCAACAAGTAAGGTGTCATATTAAAGCTTAGAAAATGAATGTTGTAACAGATGAAATGATAAAATCAAAATTGATATCATATGCAAAGTCATCACAATTTATCTATCCGTTAAAACAATAAGTCATCTATTTCTCCGTGTTTTTTTCTCAACTCTGCTCGAAATAAAGAATGAAATATCAGATTTATCGCCGCATGGTGTGTCCATTACGAAAAATATGTAGCTTATCCAATATGCGATGTTAGATGACAGATAATACAATAAATATTGATATGTTATTCTCATTCTTAGTCACATACATATTACCGTCATTTTTAATTCAAGAATTAAGTCAACTATTTACCAAAATACAATAGACATCATCATTGGAAAAAGTACACCCTTATTTTAACATATAGGCCCGTATTCCAGAAAGGTGTTTAGCTAAATCAAGGTTTTATTTCTCGTCAACACCACGACTCATTGAACTGTTCCGCTTGAAAGCTGCAATGATGCGTATCATTCCTGGACAGCAGTTGATGCTCAGTTAAACAATGGTTTAGCTAAACATCTTTATAGAATACGGGCCTTTATATTCCAAATCAAGTAGAGTAGTACGCGTCGGATATGTGCGTATGTTTACATCGCGCCGTGGTTTTTTAAGACGTGCTCCAGTGCGTTTAACGCTTAATTACGTAATGTCTCATAATGGATATCCAGTAATATCACACTAAGAATTTCATATAATTGTATGATAACCAGCCTCGTAAGGATATATTAACCATTATTTGAATAATCATTACGTTTACTGCTGGAATTATTGAGCAAAATTTACGATCGAAGAGTAACTTGAGATTATCAAATTCTAACATCAAGTGATTTTAAGTAGGTCTTTAGAAATAATGTATTATTAAAGCCATTGACTTATCCGAGAAAATAATTACCTACTCAGAAATGTACTTTGAAACCAAATCGTAAGCAGATATAGAATTTCAGGGAATTTGAATTTGTAAACTACACCAGGAGGACATAAGAGCAGAGTTCATCTTTTTACTGCGATCCTGCTATTTAGAATCCGTATATTGTCAATAAATTCAGTTTCAATTGACTTAATTATCAAACTGTGGTAAAACGAGTGTAATAGTAAGCTAGCTTTAATAATCAACGACGAAGTTATTTTACCTGCCGCATGTAAACTTGTATTTTCAGGATTTTGATTTCTCTTGTTGGATACATTGGTGGCTTTTAACTAGATCCGCTATTCTACCAAAAGGAAACAGTTAAATTTGTTTTGATTTCATGAGTTTTGATAACATATTCATGTAAGTTTTCTTTAATTTTTGAAAGCTAAATACTCATAATACTCAAAAAAATCAAGAAGTTGGTTAAATTTGATATGAATCCTTCATATTATGTCGTTTTATGCTGAATTTGTTTATTCTGAGAATAAGGTAGATCAATAAATTTTATTTTTTATGCCATATCTCCAAACTATAATCAGAAATATATGGTCTTTAATTTCTCATCCAAAAATGTTCTACTTCCTGTTGAGCACTGGAGGGTGAAAATGTTATCAGATCCAAACACCTTCAAATGTATATTATGCTACTAGTGGGATACCTGTGCTGCAAACACACACCTCTAAGGAGGAGATGACCTAAGATGATCTCAAGTTAACTTTTTGGCAATTGACCTTAAGTGACCCTTTGACCTTGACTGACCTTGACCTGAGCAAAGAGATATAGTTTATGGTCCAAGTGTGGTCAAGGGTTCATGAGATATGGCTGTGACCTTGAAATAACCTCAGATGACCTAAGTTGAACATTTTTGCGTTTGATCTTGAAAATGAACTTTTGACCTTGGGTGGTGACATTTTCTTCTTAACTGACCCTGACCTTGAGCAAGGGGCTATTCATGGTCAAAGTTTGGTCAAGATCAGGTCAAGAGTTCATGAGATATGGCTATGATCTTGATATGAACTTGGATGGTCTTGGATGAAGTTTTTAAACATTTTTGGTTTGACCTTAAAACGACCTCTGACCTTGGCTGGTGACATTTTGACCTTAAGCAATAGGCTATTCATAGTCCAAGTTTGGTCAAGTTGGAGTCAAAGGTAAATGGGTTATAGCTGTGACCTTGAAATGACCTCGGGTGACCTTGGATGATTTTTATGAACATTTTGGGTTTGACCTTGAAATTACCTTCTGACCTTATATGACTTTGACTGGACCTTCTGTGAACGTTCCTTGGGGTGGGGCCATGTGCAGAGCGAGTTTGGTCGAGACTGATGCAAGGGTCTCTGAGTTACGCACATATGCCCCCAAACACAAAAACGTAACCCACGTTTGACCCTGACCTAGGATAGACTAACGAACACAAACTTGATCTTCCTCGGACCAAGCTACACCCACCTGCCAAGTTTGAGGGCAGTGCGGCCTACCATCTCCGAGGAAATAGATGGACAGACAGACACACACATCTTCAAACAGAGATTGCGTATCATTATATAGATGACGTTATATAAAATATAATAAATTAAAATGTTAGAGCTTTGCCTCATTTGACATTCTTATACTGTTCAATCTCCATTATCATTCCAATATGACAACAAATACCTGATGTAATGAAAATATTTTGTTCTTGGTCATGCTATTTTAAAGAAGGTTTTTAGTGAAATTACTATAAGGTCAATGCACTAAGTTTTACATTCATATTGACTTGATTTACTTTGACATAAACAAATATATACAAACATACACAGAGATTGCGTAACATTGTAGTATAATTATTGTTATGACTGTGTTTGTTTGTTTTGCTCATTTGTACCATGACTATACCTTGTTGTGTGGTAATTGTCAATAAAGACCATTTTGGTCATTGAATCTGAAATCTGAATCTATAGATGACGTTATATAAAAGTTAGGACTTTGGCCTCATTTGACATTCTTATACTGTTCAATCTCAATTACCATTCCAATATGACAACAAATAACTGTATTGAAAATATTTTGTTCTTGGTCATGCAATTTTAAAGAAGGTTTTTAGTGAAATGACTACAAGGTCAATGCACTAGGTTTTACATTGAATTGATTTACTTTGACATTAACAAATATATACAAACTGACGCCGAAGGGAATCGGGGAGATAACTGTGAGGCACTGAAAGCAAACAGTAAATGATTAAACCGACGCTGCTATAATTGTACATGTTCAAGTACTGCTAGATACACATTAAACCAACATGTCTAATGGTCATGATGTACTTAATTTACAAGCCGCAGCTAGTGTCTAGCTAGACGCTAACGAGAAGGCTGCAGTTGAAAATATGTTAACTTGCTAGCGTCTGGTTAGCGCCTTCGTAGCGTCTAAAATCATACAAGACGCTAGCTCCTGTGCCAAGTGAGTTCAATTGGATTTAGCATTGTTGGAATGTTATAAAATACAACGGTATTGTACTCAACCATTCGAAGGCTATCTAATATTTAACTAAACATTTTTAAGTAGAACGTTTTGATTGCACCTTTCATTCCATATACTGAGCACAACTTGATAAAGTTCAAGTCAGAACAAAATTCATTGATTGGTATATAATTTTGTTCAAAAAACAACCGAAAATACAGGCACATACACGTGTACCGCGAGTTGAAACTTGCCACCA
The DNA here is from genome assembly GCA_000969725.1 of Ophiothrix spiculata. Taxonomy (NCBI): domain Eukaryota; kingdom Metazoa; phylum Echinodermata; class Ophiuroidea; order Amphilepidida; family Ophiotrichidae; genus Ophiothrix; species Ophiothrix spiculata. The sequence goes on from JXSR01S049269.1 coordinate 21,396, forward strand.
GAGATACGTTACTGCTATCATATTGTCAACCCATTTAAGGAAGACGATCACAATATGGCAGCTCGTCACCTTTCATTCCATATACTTATTCCATTCAACAACAACAAAATTAAATGTGAAATAAAGATTAGAAATAGAGAAATGACAGATAGATAGTTGCATTAAAACATATATATGAAACAAAGGGCTGCTTACTTGACATATAAGATAGAAGTTGAAAAAGAGGTTAGCGAATTTTATCAGCTTATGTTTGTTTCCTATTGTAACAGCTAAACAACGTATTTGCTGAGCTTAGGTATTTTTTTAATAAAATACGCTTGTGTTATTGAAGTAAAAAAAACGCACTGTTCACATATAAGTTGAATATAGAATATTTTCAGAGCTTTCCTCTATAAGAACGGTATGATGGATTCAGATTTAGGAAATCGAAACAAACTTGAAAATCAGAAAGTCTATGTTTCACCATGCTAACAAATCTAAAAATCGTTCAACAAGCATTGAATTTAGAGAACTTTTTTATGGATAGCTTTGACGGACACCTATTTCCTGCGGGCACCAAAACCAATCTGATCTTTCTGAAAGAAGCAATGCTGTCACGACTATCTACAGGTGCAGATTTTTAAAAGAGGGTTTTTATTCCTCCTTGCTAGTTGCCGTATTTTATGCTATAACTGTAAAGATAAGTTTAGCTGGAGGATGTTCTTGATATTTGTCAAGTTCTGCAGATTTGATCTGAATATCACTCAATTTTTCACATGTTATCCCTAGCATCACGAATTGCAGGTCAATAAAGGTAACACTGTTTTTTTATGTCACATGACAAAAATCACGACAAGACATAACACAAATCTTCTAATATTCTCAGTATTTTAACAGCACTGTAAAAAGATTATATTCCCATACTGAAACACACTTCCGAACATCTACAATTTTTTTTCTTTTTCAATAATTGCAAAACTAAGAATTATAATTGACAAAAGGTATCTGTATTTTTAAACACATTCCTTGGGATACTTTAGGTAGGGTATATGTATATCAACTTAAATGTATCTCCCTTTCGAATATTTATCAGTATATCTGTTTTTCCTGATACGATGCTCAATAATATCAATACGAAATAAAAATACATTTGGTAATTAAAATGCTCAAAGGCTTACTATGGTATTTTTTTCTGAATTTCATTTTAATTTATTTTAAGGTAGAATGCAAAGTATGATTGATCAATTTCTGTAACGTTAACACCTTATATGTTCTTAGAAGGATGATAATGAAGATTATCGATGCCTCTAGGAAAACCTCTTATCCCCGACATTGGTTGCAAAAGGAAGTAATAATCATATTTTTCTCTCACCGCTTATATTTAGTAACACATATTAGTTTCTGCCTAAAGTACACAATTTTTAAGCACAATTTTTCATTTAAAAAACAAATAAAATATAGAATAAAATGAAATAACGAAATAGAATGAAATGTAGTAATAAAATAAAATAGCCACAAAGTAAAGAACTTTAAAATTAAATGAAACAAATATTACTGCTTCATTGTCTTGGTCCACAGATAGCAATAATTCATTAACGACATGACTAGTTATTACAACGAATGTTGTTAGATGAAAGATAATCATGAATACTAGTATATGAGTCTCATGTACTTATCGTAACAAAAGTGATTACAGTCTAAAGTTGATTGTGATCATGAAAACAGAAATGATAATAAAATGAATTTCCATTAGACCAAATTAAATTAATGGTTTTAATATTTAATAAAAGCTCCCGCGCGCGTTAGTTTTATCGTTCACGTTAGTTTCCCTCAAAATTCGAAAAATCTTTTTACCTTTTTTAATTTTTTCCCAAAACTGGGTAAAAACAACTCGAAACCCGAGGCAAAATGTTCGTGTTTCCCACGGTTTCCAAAATAATTGCAGTAATCTTTACGATGGTGTTGCCGATCGATTTTGACACTCAATTGCGCCCAACAAATTACTAAAATTCGCCCAAAATTATCAATATCATTGAAAAGGAAGAACCTTTCGTAATAGAATAGCACTCAGTACAACCTATACGAAATATGAAAACACCCGCATTTCGCATTAGTTCTTCAAGAGTAGGAAAGCTTTGAGACAATCTATTAATTTAATTTGGCCTTACAAACATAATCCGGGTTAACAATTATCAGAATGTGGCAAGCAAGTGACGTTATGTTGAGAAAACCATCTACGTACTAAATACTAGTATGACCTTGGCATCTTCACTTGCTTTAGTCTTCATATCTACAAAACATTAACATGGCATTTTGTGATTTCAAATAAACTTACAATTTGTAGTCTAACGGAATTATCCAGCATGTCAAAATCCCAAAGCGACGACGCATACAAGAAAATGTCGACCTTGTCAATGTCTTTGAATAGAATGTCGATTGTCAAGAATTAAGCTTCAATAGCAGAGAACTACCGGTGGGAGTAATCTCTATCTATACATTTGATTTGATTTGGAGTGACATGTAAAATGGATATCCGTCTAATGCACATATGCAATTACAACAGAGACTTTAAAAAGACAAACTTTATCAAAGCACAATAACAATTCTAAAAGAAATATAAAAAATAGCTATGTCTTGTTGTTTCCATTTAATATAGATTTATAGTATTTATAATATGCTTTAAATTAGTTCATGCTAGAAATTGCCAAATATGTAGAGATATTTAATTCAATCTGATTAATCAGGCACACCTTCCCATTAACAGCTCAGCTTTTAACCTTAAATTAATGATGCGATTAAATTAACGTGAGGTCGATTTGACAGATTTCATAATTGAAAAACATTGGTGTTTCATAATTTTAATCAAAGTCTAATTTGGAATGTGCTTATTCAGCCTGTAGCTATTAGCAGCTGGTATACCAGGAGATGCGAAACCTGTATCTAAGGGCTACGTTACATACATGTAATCTCATGCTTGGTAGCGTTGATAAACCTTGTAAGACTATTGTATGAACTGCAACACTTTTTTCTTGTGCCTTTATTCACAATCAAAAATAATCATTTTCCAGGGCGCCGACACCAGTCCGTAATGCCCGACCTTATAAAAGCCCCTCCCCTATATTTATATAGATACATTTTAGAATCAGCGAGCGACATGAACCTAAGTTAAAGATACTCTCGGGACTTTGATCATATAGTTTTTTGCGTGTGATGTACATGTATGTCAAATACGCGTATTACCATTTTTTTAATTTTTTTGTATTTTTGCAACAATAAATTTCAAGTACATTTCAAGTTAGCAGTATTAGTAATCTACGTCATATTAATTATATAAAATCATTTGTTTTTGAAACATCGGCAATTCTTTGTAACATACGGTCAAAATATAACTGCGTAACGTTACAACAGTTCTACGCAGCCGGTGTCTAAATATGGAGAGCCAACAAGATGCAACTGAGGAATCTATTAGCTGACAAAATCTTTCCTTGAACAGAAAACATGCAAATGCAAAAATGGCATAAGGCATTTGAGTTGTGTTTAATCAGTGCACAGTAGTGGTGTTTTTTTTAAATTGCTTGATTGCTTGTTTCATATCTGTGTTCATTTGTTTGTATGCTTTTTTGTGTGTTTATTTCTGAATTTTGTCATTTTTAGTGAGCTGATTTGTCGTTTCTTTTTGTTGGTAGTAAACTTAACCGCTTTACAAATATTTTTAGCCATGGAATCTCAAGGATAATTGAACAGAATGACAAAATGATAAAACAAGTCCTCTATTTCTCCGTTTTACAAAATTATGATTTTTTTGTTTTTTAAGTTTTCATGATTTATCGTGTTACTCAAAAGCATTTACATAAACACCATGGTCCGTATGCACAAAACAGGACTAAATTAGTCCCGGATTAAGTACAATTTGATTTCTTGAACAGTAATAATACATTCTTTTGGAATCCGTGATAATTCATGTCCTTGCTTAAAGATCTATGCTGAATTTTCTACAATTTGACAATTCGTCTGTTTTGGTGCATTCAAGAATATAAATTATTGCTAGATTTCTCTCACAATGTGTTATTTTTCACCATTTTAAATTTCACTTAGTGCGAGACTAACTTTAATCTTGTTTGTGCATACGAACTCATACTGTCTGGAATACTAGTGACAATTATATTATAAAGCGTCGGCCTACTCACTCTTTAGGACTCTAAATTCTTAATCATTCTCGGATTCTTTATTCAGATCCACACGATGCGTGTTTGTCTCTAGGGACTGCTAATAGCCTCGAGAGACGAACAAGTATGGCATTAACATGACTGCGCGACACCCATGCAATTATAATTTGCATACAAATAGGATATGTTTCCTTTCTATGCTACATATAAGCTTAATATAAATTGTTTAATATCGAGGTAGTGGCATCAACATATTTTTCTTGGGTAGCTTTGCACAAACTTTAATTTTATTTTTGTCAAAGAATTTTCTGGTTCAGACAAAAGTCTAGACAAGTCACATAAAAACAACGAATTGGTAATATCACAAATTTGGAATATTTACCCTTTTTGTTGGTGATTTAATTTAATTTTCAACATCGATATCTATTCTATTTCATGTTACAACGCCAATTTGAGAAGGAGAAAAAAAAACTGATTAAGTATGAATCCCATAATGAATCTTAAAAAAAATGAAATAAATTTTCATCATCAAACCTTCATTGGAAATTATTTAATAACGAGTACTTATACATGATACCGTCATAAGAGATTTAACTTAGTATTATTTAAATGTATTTCCAAAAAGTATATTTGTTGGAAAAAAATATTTAACCTAACGGCAAAACAAAATTGTTAACAAAGAATAGAGCTTGCTTAACTTTTTAATTCGTCCAGAATGGTCATTTAAAGCTAATTTTGCATAGAAATATATAACAAGTCACGTGTTTAAGGAACATGAAAAGATAATGAGGCTGCGGTTCATGTATAGAGTGCTGTTTTTAGTGGTTTTGTGATATTTTAGTTTGGATCCAGGTTGTAATATTCACGAGTGTTGTTTGTGGTTCCTTGGTTTTCTTGAGCTATTGTCTGTGCCAAAACAACGCTTGTTTGATTGCTATAATGCATAAGTAGGGTACTCAGGCAAAATAAGAGGGAAGTCGCAATTTTCAAAAATGAGTATATTCCACATTTTAAATCTTCATATTCTCAGCGTTAAAGTTATATATTATATTTCATAGTTTCCCTTTTCCTTTTACATAAATAGTTTAATTTAATTATGCAATAATCCAGAAAATAAAGAATTGTCAAAAATCGACTGTAAAGTATAAGCACTACGCACTACGTAACTAATTATCATCCTACACCGAGAAACGCCCGAGAGGTTATCAGGGTAAAAGCAATAACATCTATCATTTAAGGTTACGCATACTTTTGAATCTTTACAAATATAACATTAAGACAATATGCACTATTTAATGTGAGTTCAAAATTATTCTATAAACATTGTCATAATCTCTGTGAAGTCATCACTGAACCAAACCCATCATTGTGCAAGTTGTACAGAACGTTTAGAATCTTTTGATAAAAACCGTTAGAAGTAACATTTCCAGGTAATATATGTTGCCAAATTTAATGTAGTTAGAAGAATATATGCAAATGCGATTTCCATTAAAAAAACAAAATTGAATATTTTTACCCATGTTTTCACGTCAGCAGCTGTTTAATCAAAATCAACAAGTGCGACTGTCCTCTTATTTTGCCAGAGAAACGCACATATTTAATGTATATTTAATGAAGAACTACCCAATGACCTAAAGCTTTCTAGAACGTGTTTACTGAAAGTAAGTGTAAAAATAGTGAATTTTCTAGATGTCTCATCTGTCTATTATAAAGGTATTTATCTTGGTGGTGAAGAATAGTCAGCTGACAAGAGCTAATTTACTCCATCTTGCTACTTGTACATTTTTAACAGTTAAAAAATTTATATATTTTGTCTTTTATTTAAGGAAAAGAAAGCTCATGTTTTTAATAGATCAATTCACTGCAAAACTTCATTGAAATCTATGTCTGCTACTTTTGCCCCGGGATAAAAAAGGTTACACTGAAATGTATAAAATTGGCCAATTATCCCCTTCAGTTCGTCTTAAATAGTCTGGTCATATAAACAAATCCGACTAGACAGTACCTGGAAGCGATAAGGTTACGTGTTAATAAAGTAACATGACAAATTGATGGAATTCACAAAGTTGCCTTATTAAAACGGCACTATAAACTACTCACGTTGCTGGATGTTCAGACTCTTTTGTCGCGCAATATGATTTCCTTAAAAGCTATATTTTGACCATCTTAGGTTGTTTAAACAAAAAATGGGCATTTGAGTTTGCTGAAACTGATAAAGCTGCTATATACTCATTTTGTTACGACGGTACTTAGTTGTACAGTTTGTTCTATAAAAAGCGACCTTTGCAACCTTTGCGAGGTAGGTTTGGGTTTGCTGATAAAAGACGATGGGCTTTTGTGATCAACACATTCCATCCATCAATGTGTTTCCTGCTTGATTTCTTTTTAAAGTAAAGTCTGGAAACAAACTCAGGATATTAAACATTGTACTTATATTTTCAATATGTCATTTTGAGCATGTTAGATAAATAGAAACACCATTTTCATGAACAAGTTTGAACTGGCTAGCGGCGTTATGTTTAAGTGTCACATTTATCATAAACAACGAAAAGGCTTGACAAAATAAATCCGTGTTTTGAAAAGGATGGTCAAAAGTATTACATGCAGACTCAACCGGATTTACTGGCATTACTGATTTCGAATTGAAATATGAAATATACGAAGTAGACAAATGAAAGAGTGATGTCTGTTTAGCCTTTATGTAACGTGGAATGAGGAAACTTTTACATCTTAAGGGTAATTTTTGATTTAGATACCAACTACCTCAAGTAACATTATGTAAAACTTTTAGTTGAACAATACGTTATTTGAAAACGAAAGCAAAACGATTTTGTCCTCGTTTTCTATTTTTAAATTTATTGTAAATAAGAATATGATCATCAAAACATTAAAGCAATTTCAATAAATATTGATATTTTACCGTTCTTGTGGGAGAATGTCACATATTGTATTGAATATTTTAATTAAACCTATTTTTGGTTTGCATTAATAAAATTGCATCAAACAGCCCTAACATACATAACCAAACAATTATAGTGTTTAAAAGTTTAAATATCAATTAACATATGGTATATAGGAAAAAGAAAACAGTTTATTGAAATAACAAGAAATACATAAATATTCCTATTCAATTCATGCAAACATTATATCTATCAGCACTATCTATTATCGCAGATTATTCTTTATCCATCTGTTTTTGTAATTTGCTTCAGATGGAATCAAAATCAATAGACATTAGCATTAATTACAATTAATCGAACGCCCCATCACTAACAGAAGCCAGGATATTATAATGATCGTTTAATAGCATTTACAAAATAGCATATTAATGAAAAAAAGTCATTGAAACGTCTAACGGTCTTCCTTAATCGACGGAGTAATTCAAAGCTTGTCATTTAGATGTTCATAATTATATTTGAATGTGAGATCCATGCTAGGTTAGTTTTAAAGGTAATTCAACCGGTAGGCCATTGAAATTAAGCGGTTTTAGATCATATTGTTATAGTAATTAATATCCCAATTTGTTACTTAAAGACCTTTCTTAAGTCAGTCCTGTTGGGTGCCGTCATGAAGCCTTTTCAACCAAATTTATTTTATAGAAGAAACAACGGTATTTTAATGTTCTGTAAATGTTTAAGCTTTGTAGTAACCATACATTACAAAAACAACACTTACCATGACAATCCAGATAATTGTTTTCGTCCGGACCGTTTATAGGCCAGCAGTGAAATTCAGCATTGTCCAATTGATGCCATCCATTCACATAATTATGCACCATTAATACCTGTAAACAAAAGACAGATTATGTATTTTTATGTTATATTATTTGCAAGTAAAATAAACTGAAAGCTA
>JXSR01S049275.1:0-10239 GCA_000969725.1 Ophiothrix spiculata
TTTACGGAAAGTATGAACAATGATACCGAGGTTTCAGCTAGTGTAATGAACAATGAGTCATAAAAGTTTCAGCTGGATTTTAATGGCATTACGTATATACATTTAGCCCTTACGTGGAGTTCCAAACCAGAAAGCGTGATCCAGTTATCTGGGTGATAATCAGATTACACGTAACAAACATGATAAAAGATGAAATGAACTAATCACCACACAAAAGTATTGTACAAACTGTTGTCGGGTGATATGCGTGATCCAGTGACTGGGTGGGTTACGTAATCACTTCGATACTGAATAGCGATTTTGTCACTTCGTTTTACACCTGATACAATTTGAATAGAACTGAGATGTCGGGTATTCCATGCCGGTATCGGGTATTTCGGATGTGATTCGTATAGGGAGAATCTGAGCGTCATGACAAGGATTTACAAAAGTTGTAATTGTATTAAAATTAACAACTTATAAGAAATTTATTTCATAACGGAAATCACTTATTTTGTATATGAAACAGACACTATTTTACAGATTAATCAAGATCATATGTGACCTTCCAGCCCGTATGAGCAGTAAATGCCAGAAACTTCATTTTGCGCTACAGGTGGAAATACAATTCAAGGTCATTATTTGCCGAAATTGATTTTTTTGACAGATTCACAATCCTAGTGCTTACTACAAAATGCCAGCAACGTTTCATTTCAAGAAAATAATGGGAAATGTTAAATAAATTGCCTTATTCTTAAGATGATCAACAGAAAAAATAGGGCTTACTAATCTTTGAATGCGTTTATCTCAGTTATACGTTTTACTCCCTGACAACCTTTGACGGACCATAACTTGACTTCTGGAAATCGTTTGAAGTTCATCGAGGTGTCATTTTAATCCTCAAAGCACGGTCTTTGCAAATAATTAAAAAAGTGAAAATGACAAGAGCTGGCATTTACTGCTGCTTTGGGCTGGACGGTCACATATTATATTAGGATGATATTGGTAGTATTATGTCCGACTCAAAAGCAGTTGCCATGTGGTTGGTCTTTTTGTGGTTTGGAAGTGTGATGAAGTTTGTCGTATTTCCCCGACCGACATAAATAATGGCTTGGAGCGTATGTTCTGTATTCGTCACCTAACACATGGTTAATCAGGTTATTGAACCAACAATACTACCTGATACTAAATAGTGTCCATATTCTATTGAGTAGTAACATTGACATATTTTTTTATAAATATGCGTGATGCTCGCTGATCTTTGCGTGCATCTGTTATCTTATATCTTAATATTTCTATAGCTCATTTATAAATACAAAATATATGAAACCATACAAAGGTAAAGTGCTCAACCGTAAAGGGAGTTGGAGCTTATTTCTATAGCTTTCAGTTGGTCTACCAGGAGTTGGTCCAACTTTCAGTTAAAACTTTTATATGTCTCATGATGAAAACTGCTTTAAAAGAAAGAAAAAAGAACACAATTACTAGTAAAGTCTGTATTAAATTCATCAGGATTGTTCATAAAACATGATAATGAAAAGTTTCTTTATGCAAATCCAGTAAAGTAATGAAGCACTTATACTCGAAATATTTCGACGATATTTTCATTATCAAGTACTTTATGTGTCTGCGTAACTTTCATTTTTTGTACTTGCATTAATATATTAAGTGGGCTACAAGATAATCCAAAAACTCTATTAATTAATACACAACAAAAACATGTTTTTTATTCTTTGCCCATATGACCAATGGTTGCTCGTGACCAATAAACCAAAGATATCTAAATGATCTAAACGCTCTTGTTGCCATTTATCATTTGCTAACAAGGCAAATTAGTGATTCAATACCAGATAAAAGCTATATACTTTAATGCTATCAGGTGACTTGTTTGAAATACGATCAAGTCAAGTTTGGCCACCAGCTGTCTGTGCTACTACAGTATTTCAATCCACACGCGATACAGTTTACCGCAGTCATTTTGCTTGTGAATGATAGTCTACAGACTACAGCCGCGATTTACGAAGTGCCACTTACAACACATTGCATACATAAGAATACAGGGTTAAGAGAACTATTTCAAATGTCTTCTATTGCAATAACTGAAAACAACGTTCCATACGCCGCCTACACGAGTCTTTAACGCCCAAGGCACGAGCGAATTGTAAGAGAGTACGACTTCATCGGTGACTGTGTCGATTAAGAGCGCCGACCTTACGATAATTCGCATATAGGGGTGACTCGAGTGGGAATCACGTCAACCGCGTGCGCAATTTGTTATAATAAGATAGAATAACACAATTAGCAGGCAATTCTACTTTCTTGAAAGGGAGAATATTAAAGATACGTTGCCCACGATCAAAATAGATGTATAAGTGTGGTATATTCATTTGAAATACTTGTGTTGTATTACTGGAAAGCGCGGTATGATAGGATAGCTTATGAATTATGCAGTGGGACTTAATCAGCATTTCTGTTTGGTCTATGTTTTTATCCTACCTACAAAGGAATGAAGTCGTCCAAAGTTTTTGAAATGGTGTAATGAATTTGGATCAAAAATTCCGTTTCTAAATTTGGTCTTAAGCTTACCGTTTGTGTGTTATATAAAGACCAAACATTGGAGACAAATAACATTATTGAACACTCGACGAAATCGTGATTGAGAGGAGAGTCTTACTATGCTCAGATTTCAGATATCTGTGATTGTACGCTGAAACAGTAGTGTTCTGTCAGAACTTATTAAAGGTTAATAAGTAACAACACCCAACTGATTCATCTTGTGGTACATGAACATAGCACCATGGACATCTTTAAGCAATTGAATAAGAAAAACTCATCTCATCGTTGCTGCGATGATGAAACTCCTCATGAGTTTGCAGAGAGGATGATGATGACCGTCAACGCTGCTGCAGTAGCTTTGGGTTTAAGTGTCGGGGTGGAGACAGGCTTATTTAAGACTATGACAAGTTTGAAAGAACCCAAAACAAGTACTGAAATCGCTGACTTGGCTGGTCTTAAAGAAAGGTACGTATAATATTATTATCTTGTAACATTTTCTTTACAACTTATATAACTTATGTTTCATCATGATGATGACGTTTCGACAATCTGTTTCATTTTCTTGCTGATGAACTTTATTTTAACCACCGTTGTCTAAAAACCATTGAATAATATTAAATTCTTTGATTGCAAAATAATGAAATTTGTATTACCCTGAATGGTGATCTCCATCTTAAAAAAAAGATTTTAACATTCGTTGTAGTAGTATACTATTAAAATATTTACTAACAAGAAAATATCCAGTTTATGTAAAAAGTTTGTTAGAAAGATTTTTTTCCTATTTAAAGTTTTGAATGACAATCAACAAATTTGGAAATGAAGAGCTATACCGAACAAAATATTTCAAAATACCTTATATGTTGACGCAGTGTCAATTTTAATGAAATGGTGTACATTAGAAACATTAAAAAATATCATTAAAAGGGTTAAAAGCGTGCACTTGAATGAAAAAAGGGTTCAATCAGGAGTTACAAACAATGGAGAGTATAAGATTGTCATTTTTTAAAAAGGAAGCACAGCACAAACACGAACGGTTGTTTTCCATGTCTATGTCTGTAGGTAAAAGTATTGTATTCTTATGTTCACCATTTCATTATTGATAAAAAATCTGCGGCATTAATTAATGTATATCAAAATGCTCAGGTAGGAATAGCGGTTCTATCCCAGGCCTATTAATTATTTACATCTTATCAATAAAAAAAAGTAGGTCCTTCAGACTAAACTGGACACTTTTCTCTTGTTTGTTTTAGTTTATGGCGTTTTATGTATACCTAACAGCAATAAGTTAAAGGCGTGTATTACTATCAATTTCCAAATTCAAATTTAAGAATTTTAATACTGAATACCAAAAGCTCCTTTTTTTCATATATCTGTAAATTTCACGTCCACATTATATTTCGTGGAAGAGGTATGATAAAAATAGTGGCGAATACTGAATGATATAGGTTTGGACTACTCTCAGACAAATATTGCCTGTAGCATTAATTTGGCTTAAGTTATGCAAATCAAACTTAATGAATGCTTTAGATTATGTAAGTAATAACCCTTCATTCAAAAATGGACAAAGTAACCCTAAATGTTATATTTCCACCAGATCGAAATACATATCTTTAAGTTGTCAGAGGGACACAACTCTTACATTCGGTAAACTACATGCAATCGATCATCTCATGATCTTAAACTAAAAGTACTGAGCTATATGAGCAATCTTAAGTTTCACACCAAATGTTTTATCAAAACCTCTTCCATAGTGGAACAACAGTCATTTCACCATTACTCGGTAAAGTTCTTAGCTTCATTATGTTTTTCACATAGTGTTACGCTTTAAGTTTTACAGTGCCTTTGTTGTAATTTAGTAAACGGAGTAAGCATTGTGCAGTGACTATTTTGAAATTATGGTAATAGTTGTGATGCAACAGTTGGTATCAGACTGACATATTATTAAGTGTAGGGTTATTGTACTTTGATTTATGGTTATGAAAAAATTGTTCATTTTCAGTGAAGCATAAACCCATATCGTATGTACAGTCAGGACCAATAAAAATATTTTTGAGATTCTAAGACTATTTTAAACGAAACTTGAAAATGATGTCAATAAATGGCCATAATTTGTCGGATTGTAGTTTTTAATGAAATTCCTTTTTTGAACAGCCAAGTTAAGTAAATCCACGCATATTATGAATGAAACGGTCAGGCTCAGGTTGAAAATGTCGTGAACAGTGCATGGATCATTTACCATCAGGGCAAATCCATCAGGGGAAAACATGGTATGATCGAATTAAACTTGCCTGTTACTACGGGCTGAAAGTTCAGACACATTTAGATCAGAGCCTGAAACAAGTTTCGTTTTGCAATAATTTTGTTCCTCAAAATAGCATGACCTCAAGTGGGATGAGTTGCATGCATTTGAGTTTTTTTCATGAATATACTACGGCGAAAACCTCAAGCTCAAGTTGGGTTGCTCGTATCCACAGGTTATAATTATCAAAGAAATATAGAATTATCAAGAGTGTTAGTATTTAATTTACTTGTATAGAGATAATTGGTTTCGGCTTTGCTTGATACACTAAATTGAAAACTCAGACAAGCGAACGGTTAACATGCTTAAACACCAAGTTGATACGGAACGTATCACCGATCTGCTACCCGAGGTGTGCCACAGCGTGATCACTAACTGTATCACAACTTAGTAACTCAAAACCTGTATTGAATTTCAAAGTAAACTTAGAGTAAATTCGCTGGAATTTGTGAGTGTTTTTCTTGTAAACCTGCCCGAATTCCGTGGCTTTACGTCTTTACGAATCTGTCAATGCTAAGCTAGTTGTTGGACATCGAGTAATACAAACACGATGGTGTACAGAGAAAACAGAGTTGCATAGGTGTTTGTTTTGGTGCTGATAACTTGTTAGTTGACAAGTTCATCAGGCATATCAAAATCATTGACATAATGGGCGACTGAAAATTAAACAAAAAGGTATTGTTTCTTGTCATAATAATTAAAGAATGTAAGAAATGTTTTGATGTATTTGGCTATGGCTATATTTACCACATATTTGTTCTTATTTTAACTGTTGAACAAGAGATGTGATTTGTATACAAATGATCCGAAAATATAGCCTATTATTAGATAGATACTGACTCTCGTACTTTAATTTTGGTAGCACAAAATCAAAAAATGTCACCATTAATGTACTAGCCGTGATAACAAATAAAAGTTCAACTTTTCTCTACATCTACTGACTTTTTGAATTTATAGAAGCTGCCATATAAACTAACTTTTGTGATCCATAACTACTCATATTTCTGCTGAAATTAATTATTTAAAGAAGAATGATTATTAATTTGTTATTAACCAGGTTATTAAGAGATTAATTTGTCAAAACCACGATTTGTTCTCACGAATACAAAACTTGATTTTTGTCCACTCAATCCCTCAGTTATGGATTTCAAACAAATCTGATTAATCTATTCTCAGATGATAATGTTTGTTTTTATACACTTTTGTGAGATTAACAATCTTATTTTAATCATAGATCGTAGAAACTCTTTTTTATGCATAGTAAAAGTGTCTTAATTCATTGGCAATGTTTACAATTCTTCTCGAAAAGCATGCAACAAAAGCTTGCAAATAAATCTACTGTAAAATCAAAATGGCACACTGCTTTCATCCATCCTTCTCAATCTATAATGGGGTAAACAAATATAACAGGCTTGAATGATTTGATGTTGGATCATGACGTAGATTAAAAAAGAAGTCGGTTCTGTACAGTTCAATGTTTGAAATGTATTGATATGCATTTGAATCAGAGTGACTCGAAAATTTGTATTTGGCTATGATTATATTAACCAATATATTTGTTCTTAACAAGAGTCGTGACATATTTGTACAAAAATGGTCCGAAGATATCTTTTATTAGATAGATACTAAATATCTTGCTTTAATTTTGGTAATACAAAATTAAAAAATGTCACCATTAATGTACTAGCTGTGATTTCAAATAAAAGTTCAAAATTTCTCTATATCTAATTTATTTATTTATATATTTGCGACATATTTAAAGACATATTTAATCAGTGGACCAGCACTGCTTTTCATAAGGGCCCTCTAAACATAGAAATACAACAGGTAAAATGCAATATATAAAAATTACGTAAAATTTACGATATATAGAAGGTAATTTTTTTATAATTTATCATAAATATAGTACATTTAGAGTAAAATAGATTTAAAAGAACATTGACAACTTACAATACGAGTAAAATTGTTAATTAAATTATCTTACAAATAAAAAATCGAATAAACAACAATTTCGCAAATAACATTCTTGACTCCCAATACATAAAAATATACTGTTACGACGCGCACATTAATTTCTCACCGACACCGTGTGATTTGTATAGGCCTATATTTAAAATACAAATTATAAACATGATGAACTTCATTGACTTTAAAAAGACGTATAAGAAGACATAAATATACCAAAATATACCAACAATAAGACTAATAATACATTTCCTAATACAAACTTCTGCAGAAGCAGGGATTTATAGACGGCCGCAGGTAAACTACCGGCAGCCTACTCCAAAGGTGAAATTCCTTTGGAGCCTGTACAAAAGAAAATTCAATTTTAAAAATTAGATAGCTTCTTTGGTGGCAGTTTGTTTTGGGCCTATGACGGAAAAGGCAAATACACACTAACTAAATGTATACCAGAAAATTATCTTATTTTTGTTGAGTCATCTAAAATAAAATCTTTTGTGTTTCCCTTTAAATGTTTGCAGATTGCACGATTGTTTAATTTGAGTTGGTAGGTCGTTCCAGAGCATTGCTCCGGCATTTTTAAAGGTGCGTCTGCCCCAGTCAGTTTTTGTACGTTTAATGTACATTTTTCGTGAACTCTGCGATCTTGTACTATAACTGTGCGGCAGTGATCGAACCACTGCACTCTTTAAGTATTCGGGGGCAGTGCCCTGGATACATTTGAACATGAGAGTTGTTTTAAAGTAATCAGCCCTTTGATGTACATTCATCCATTGCAATTCATTGTAAAGTTCGGCTGCATGCTTATCCCTAACCTTACATCCAAGAGTGAGGCGAGCAACATGATTTTGGAGAACTTGAATACGGTTGACAAGTTTGTTTGTGGTGCTTGTCCAAATGGGAGAGCAATAATCAATATGAGGGAGAATGTTGGCATTATACATCATGCAGATTGTCTTTTGGTCAATATTTTGTCTAATACGACGCAGTACACATATTTTTTGTGAAAGCTTTGAGGCAGTTTTATCAATATGAGTGTTCCATTTGAGACGCGGATCAAACCAGAGACCTAGATATATAAATGAATTTACTTGTTCCAGATTGGTATTATTAAGTGATACGTCGAGCGAACAATGTTTTGTTCTCCTGTCGGATCCGAAAAGCATGGTTTTGGTTTTTGAGGCGTTAACAGTGAGTTTGTTATTGTGCATCCATTTTCCTACTTGCGCAATTTCCTGGTTTAAGACTTTATTAACTTCTGTTATTGATTTATTGTTATACATGATTGCCGTGTCATCAGCATATAAAACTATTTTGCTTTCATTTATACTGCTAGGGAGGTCATTGATAAAACAGATACTCATTTTTTTTGAATTTCTAGAAGCTTCCATACTAACCTTTGTGATCCATAACTACTCGTATTTCTGCTGAAATCGATTTTTTTTTTCATGAAAAACGATTATTAATTTGTTATGAAGAAATTAATTTGTCAAAACCAAGATTTGATCTCAGGAATACAAAACTTGATTTTTGTCCAGTCAATCCCTTAGTTATGGATTTCAAACAAATCTGATTAATCTATTCTCAGATGATAATGTTTGTTCTTATACATCTTATTTTAATAACTCTTTTTTATGCATAGTAGAAGTGTCTTAATTCATTGGCAATGTTTACAATTCTTCTCGAAAAGCATGCAACAAAAGCTTGCAAATAAATCTACTGTAAAATCAAAATGGCACGCTGCTTTCATCCATCCTTCTCAATCTATAATCGGGTAAACAAATATAACAAGCTTGAATGATTTGATGTTGGATCATGACGTAGATAAAAAAAAAGTTGGTTCTGTACAGTTCAATGTGTGAAATGTATTGATATGCATTTGAATCAGAGTGACTCGAAAATTTGTATTTGGCTATGATTATATTAACCAATATATTTGTTCTTAACAAGAGACGTCACATATTTGTACAAAAATGGTCCGAAGATATCTTTTATTAGATAGATACTAAATATCTTGCTTTAATTTTGGTAACACAAAATCAAAAAAATGTCACCATTAATGTACTAGCCGTGATTTCAAATAAAAGTTCAACTTTTCTCTACATCTACTCATTTTTTTGAATTTCTAGAAGCTTCCATACTAACCTTTGTAATCCATAACTACTCGTATTTCTGCTGAAATTGATTTTTTTTTCATAAAAAACGATTATTAATTTGTTATGAAGAGATTAATTTGTCAAAACCAAGATTTGATCTCAGGAATACAAAACTTGATTTTTGTCCAGTCAATCCCTTAGTTATGGATTTCAAACAAATCTGATTACTCTATTCTCAGATGATAATGTTTGTTTTTATACACTTTTGGGAGATTAACAATATTTTTTTTTGCATAGTAGAAGTGTCTTGATTCATTTGCAATGTTTACAATTCTTCTCGAAAAGCATGCAACAAAAGCTTGCAAATAAATCTACTGTAAAATCAAAATGGCACGCTGCTTTCATCCATCCTTCTCAATCTATAATCGGGTAAACAAATATAACAGGCTTGAATGATTTGATGTTGGATCATGACGTAGATAAAAAAAAAAAGTCGGTTCTGTATAGTCCAATGTATGAAATGTATTGATATGTATTTGAATCATTTATTCAGAAGACTTGAGGACTTTACAGAGTGACTCAAAATGATGTATTTGGCTATGGTATATTAACCAATATATTTGTTCTTATTTAACTGTTGTACAAGAGACGTGATTTTTTGTACACAAATATTCCGAAGATATATATTGGATTAGATAGATATTAAATTTCCAGCTCTTTTAGTAGCACAAAGTAAAAAAAGTCAACATTTATTGGGTAGCACAAAGTAAAAAGTCAACATTTAATGCACTATTCTTCTTGAAAAGCATACAACAAAAGCTTTCTATACTTTACAAACAAATCTACTGTAAAAATCACAATGGCACGCTGCTCCCCTCAATCCTTCTCAATCTATAATCGGGTATAGATATAACAGGCTTCAATAATTGGATGTTGGCTCATGGCGTAGATCAAAATAGTCGATCCTGTATAATAGTTCAATAAACCCTTTAGATTGTTGACTTATAAAAATTTGTTTTAATGATTTTTATCAAAATTATAAACCACTAAATGCACTAGCCATGATTATTTACCACATATTTGGGCAACTGCGCTAGGTGTTTTGTCTTTTTCAGAAGCACAAGTTCTATAGAATCTTCATCTAGATCAAACTACTCCCAGCAATGCTTCAAATGCTTTTTAGATTTTGGTACCAAAATATTTCTCATTATGTTTCACCTAATCCATGTAAAAATGGTTCTTTTGATTAGAGATAAATGTAAATGTGTCTTCTTCGCATGGTTAAGAATTGCTTACAAAACCCAAAGTTTGAAGGTATTCAACTAAAATTGAATCCCGGGAATTGAA